>OMOT01087852.1:0-13030 GCA_900312575.1 Acanthochaenus luetkenii | reverse complement strand
TCCATGTACACTTATGAGCATCCTTATGCATGAACATGGTGTTTGTTATGGACAATCCATGACTAGCACAGAAGTCCAATAACAAGCCACCACTCGGGTTTAGATCAGGGAGGCTGTTCCTCCCAATCACGCCCCTCCAAGTTTCCCCATCGTTGCCCACGTGTGCGTTGAAGTCTCCCAGCAGGACTACGGAGTCCCCTACCGGAGCCCCATACAGGACTCCATTCAGGGTCTCCAAGAAGGCCGTATACTCCGAACTGCTGTTCGGTGCATAAGCACAGACAACAGTCAGAGTTTCCCGCCCCGCAACCCTTAGGCGCAGGGAGGCAAACCTCTTTACCACCGGGGTAAACTCCAACATAGCGGCGCTCAGCCGGGGGCTTGTGAGTATCCCCACACCCGCCTGGCGCCTCACACTCTGGGCAACGCCGGAGAAGAATAGAGTCCAACCCCTATCCAGGAGTACGGTTCCAGAGCCGAGGCTGTGCGTAGAAGTAAGCCCCACCAGATATAACCGGTAGCGCTCAACCTCCCGCACAAGCTCCGGCTCCTTCCCCCCCAGAGAGATGACGTTCCATGTCCCCAAAGCCAGCCTCTGCTGCCAGGGTCTGGTCCGTCGCGACCCCCTACCATCACTGCCACATGTCTGACAGCGCACCGACCCCAGCGGTTCTCCCCGTGGATGGTGGGTCCGCAGGATGGAAAGGCGTCCACGTTGCCTGATGATGTAATAATAATTTTTACCAATAATGCAACAACTTTAGTTATTACATTCTTCTTATTCTAATGAGTTGTTCATTAGTCAATATTATTATTATATTATCAGTTAAAAATATACCACATCCCTTATGAAGTAATAAATGGCAGTGAATGTGTGACTACTGTAATACTGAGGTCCTTTGCTCCAGGTGTCTTTGAATGGGTTCCAGGGGTCCTTGTGGGGTCCCAGAGGGGTCCCAGCAAATGAGGAATTGTTTAATTTCACTGCAATTTAATTAACCAGAAATCATCCAAATCAGAGAATGTATAAGCATGAATATTCCAGTGAGAGGTTTCACTCTCACCACTATTATTTCTCTATGTACAGTGTAGACAGTTCCAAAATGCAATACTGAATCAACAACAACAAGTTCCTATATGGGTCTCCAGGACAAAAGTGTATCAAATGGGGGTCCATGGCCTATCTGGGGGAAGCACCAATTAAAGATGTGATGTGGACATCTGATTCAGTCTGAAGACGTTGTGAGAGCGCCCACTAGATGGGGATGTAGGTCAGAGATTATCACGACGTCTCAACTGCATGAGGCTTGGACTCCATTAGAAGCACATTGGACCTCATTCTGGAACATGTCCGGGGTTTTGCGTTGGGACCATTTCCCCTGAAAATTATCATTTTTAATATCGCATCAACTATTTAAAATGTAGTTACGCACAGTTACCAGTTTGTACTAAACTATTCTGTATTTCCATTGATTGTTGCTTGGTTTGATCTAGGTGGCTCATTTTCTCTATATTATATATTTTTAGTATAGCACATCTGACGAGCAATCAGAAACCGCTGGGGAAGATCAGCTCTTCAGACAAATATGGACGGGCAGACAAGACTGAAGAAAACTGAAGATCTTTTTCTTTTTCAATACATGAGTCGGCTCTACTTGTGGATCTTGATAGGTCCTATCTATATTATGTAGACCCATATGATATATTTGAGTTATGGATATTCACATGTTTATTTACAGAATGCAGATGTTTCCATTCTATTCCAATATGGCTCTATATCCATGCGACTGAGTTTAGTGCTGATTTACTTAATCCCTACCATTTGCAGTGTTCGTGAGGTGCTTTTATTTCTTTCGTCACGATGCCTCGTATAATTATGACTACAAATGTGATAGTAATTGTTAATGATACAAATATTTTCATATTTATTATTATTATAAGTATTTAAATCCGAGGATGTCTGTAGAATTGATGTGAACACGTGATGTCTCACTAATTCAGCCCTTAAGAACACGGCTCACTCCAGTCTGGCCGACTTAAGACTGCTCTTTCCTGTTCATAGCCGAGAACCAATCACAGATAAGAAACCGTTCATGAAAGACAGAATTGTCCCGGAAACTTCCTAAGTGGACTTAAGAAGAAATGTCCTCTTAACCGCGTTCGAGAATGAGGTCCATTGTGTTCACTTTTGAGGCAATTCAAGGGTTAATCAACACACCTCTAGAACTCCAGTTACATTGCTCTCCAGGTCTGCCATCATGCTATTTCGCAAGCGACAGGCCATGGTGTTTTTATTCTCAAGGTGATTTCACGGGAATCATGCTGTGTCTCCATTTATATCTAATCACTGCATTTCACCATCTTGTTCTTTTCAACCCTTGTTACAAAGCACAACAGCTAATAACAATCAACCCAGGTGAAGGGGTTTCATCTCATCACAGAGCATGGGGTTTTCATAATGGTGGCTGTTTGGGTGATGGAGATTAATCACGGCAATCCAACGCACTTACGGTAACCTGGGCAAGCCACACTTACCAATGAGTAAGTATCCAGCTTGGACAACCCTGTGTTTTGCAGATTGGAGATTTACATCTACTGACGTTCCTCAGAGGCAGAGCTGCTCTGGAGGCAGAACTATTATCATTGGTTGAGTTAAACCAAACAATTTTTTTCAGAGCGCAAATTAGCTAACTGGCAAACCTGAATGGTGAAGGAACTCTGGTCAAAATATAAATGAAAAATATTATTCATTCATAACTGATTCATCTTTGATCAGCAGGCTAGCTACTAGCTTACCTAGATATATATAGGTTATTATAGCTAGTTTGAACTTAGATGGCCATAACTAGCTAACTGGATAACTTGGTATGCCTAGATTGCATTTTTTCAGTTAGTAGCAGAGAGCTAGGCTTTATCTTCCTTCCTCCTCTCTTGCCTGTTTCACTTGTCAGTCTAATGTTACTTAGGGTGTGCCAAAATCTCTAACCTGGTTGGATGACATGTTACCCAAACTGTCCAATCCGTTTCAATTTACCAATCAGTACCAGTAAAGGTGTCCAATTGATTATATTTATATTCTGACAAAATAGATTTACCGGAGTTAGTGATAAAATGACCGTCTGGGACTCTCAAAGGCAATATGTTTATTACTGATTTACATGTTCTTGTGATACATCTTTCTCAATTCATTACATGAGGTCAACATAAAATAAATTAAACTAAATTCACATGACACTAGAATCAAGACACATTGGAAAAAAGGCATCATTCACAGTGATCATGGTAAACCACTGTGCAATATAATCTACAATACATTTAACAATGTTATTGGATAACAAATCTCATTCTGAAGTATGTTATCAGGGTAGTGCTGACACATATCAATAATAATAGACCTGGGGATGTTTTTGAGACACCAAGATAGTCTTTTACATTAGCTTTTAATACAAATACTCAAACAGAAAGTATGACAATATCATATTGGTCCTGGACAACATGGTCAGTAACACCCATATCAGTTACAGACGGACAGAGGAATATTTTGCTGCATGAAAAGATATGCAATTGCAGTTTTTGAGGAAAATAATGAAAATAAATGATCTTTCATTCAAGCAATCATTGAACCATAGCACTCACATTTCTCAATGATACATACATTAGACTTGTTGCCTGCAATACACAGAGCCAACGTTCTTTAAAGGTAAAATATAAGTAACCGTTTGAAAAATATGTATCTACAAAATTACCATTACAACCTCATCAGATAAGATAACCACAGGCTTTTACTATCACTCAACAAAGTGTATGCTAAAGTGTTAGTATGGAGCCTACCATCACTCAACATAGTGTAAAAAACCCAAAGCAATGCTTGCCATTTACCTGCACCTTGCAAATAACCCTGTTTGTATCTATAGCCATTACTACCAGTGTACACTAGTGTGGACTGTCTGTAATACTGGACGGCTTGGTGGCAGAGCAACAAAAAGTCTAATAGTAGTTTAGTATCAACCGCAGATCTCATCCCTTACATGGCTGCGGAGGATGTGGAACTATTTGTTAGGTATGGATCACAGCCTGGTATCTTAAGCCTCTTGAAAGCCCACAAGCTCACAGCTCTGTTTCCAAAGCTTGGCTTGTTCGTCAGCCTTGTAGGTAATGTCGGCTGACTGCCTTTTCTGGCCATTGTACAGGTAACAGCTGCCCACCCCCTCCAATTCGGAGGCAGCTGCAGCGTAGATCGCTGTGGATGCACCCTCTGCTGGTGTCTGGGAAGTACATACAAAAAGAACTATCAAAAGATTATGTTGGAAAAATGTGTCTTAATGAGTTTAGTTTCCAAAAATTCTCTAGTCAAAGACTGGTGATTGTGCAGTGTAAACATAGTCCACTTCTAAAGCAAGCATAGTTGGTACTGGTAGGCTAATTATTAAATAACCATCTACAAATGTCTAAGGCATAATGCAAATATCATGAAACCCTCTCACAACTACATGCAATATCCTGTTAGAGGACTGTAAATCCTGTGAAAGGAAATTATTACAGTGAAATATAGTTGATAGTATGGGTGTAGGAAATTAAATACAGCCGCTAATAGCTACCTACAACTGTTTATTCATCTCTCTTTATTTGACGGCACCATACACAGCTATGAATTCAAACCCCTTTTTGAATTAAAGAAATAGAAATGAATAACAACTTCAGGATTGCGGCTTCTCTCATGAGAAAGTCTTTGTGGTGAGCGCACATTACAATTTGGAAGGCTTATTCAGAGGCCTTTTTTCTCACCTCTGGTTATTAATTATCCACAGACTGCAACCCTATTAGCATATCTTTGATGCGAGTTGTGAAATCGGGTTTTTATAATTGCACTGCAACAGGGAATATGGAGTTATGAAGCTGGGGAAATACAGCCTTGCATGTATTTTTAGAGGAAACAGTCAGGGTCAAGTAGAATTGTAGTGAAGAGTTTTAGCCCTTTTCCACTGCACAGGAACCTTCTGTGTCAAGAACAAACCAGGATATAGATGGTTCCAGGGATGAGTTCCCTGTTTCTGTTTCCATTGCACTTTAGGAATTCACAAAATTCAGAACGTGACAAAAAGAAATAAAAAAAGCAGCAGCAACGCTGGGGACGTCACTAGCAAATCGCAAGAACACAGCAAAAATGGAGGACGTCGATGCCATCATCTAGTTAGTCTTAGAGCGCCACCTACAAAAACTCAAACTTATTAACAGATAATCCAAGGAAAAAGACCTCACAGTGCCGGACACACTATTTGATTGACAAGTGACCTCTGGGAAGAGCAGTGCAGAAACAACACAGCAATGAGCGCTTAGTACCAAAGATGGAGACGAAATGAAAAATAAATAAACCAAATCGCCTGATTACCACTTTAAAATTCAACCTAATTCCTCATTTGCAGTGTACTAACAAATTTGTATGGAAAGCGTTTTGAAATATGTGCAAATACATGTTTCAGCTACAAATGAATGAGACAGTGCCAAACCTTTCACAAAATGTAACATTATTATTCAAAACCACTTTTCCCCTGCATTTCAGCAGGGCACTCACAGGGGCGTAGGTTGACACTGGACTAAATTTGACCAGTCTTCTCTTCTACCTCTGACCTCAGATGATGAGACTGTCTGGATTGATTCCCACAAGCAGGGCGACTGAAATCTTCCTTGCAATAGCAGGAAAAAGTATCACATTTATTCCTCTTACAACTCTGTAAAAACAACCCTCTGCCTTTCATATTTTATTGTACATCGATGGTGATGTTTTTAAATGGTTAAATGGCTCTAGTGTGTAAAGTTATCAAGCGTACCCTGAACAGCAGTTTGGCCACTGGTTTCTTGGCTGCCTGTGCCGGGCTGCAGAGATTGTCGTACAGCGATGTGTCCACCATGCCGGGGTCCACAGCGTTTGCGGTCACTGGGAAGCCGCCAGCTGTCAGCTTCTCCTGCAGGTAGTAGGTGAAGAGGACCAGCGCCAGTTTACTTTGGGAATAGGCACCGTGGGCACTATAGCAAGTCCTGGAGAAAACAGGGAGGGAGGAGGTGAGGAAAGTGTTTCTGTTATCTGTCAATAATTTCTTTCCCCTCTATGTCCTATGATTACATGGAAAGATGAAACCACAATCATGTATTGCAAGCAACAGCATGTTGCATTATATGTTGCATCATAACAATTTAGCAATTGTTTGGGTGGCACAGTAGCTCAGTGGTTAGCACTGTCACCTCACAGCAAGAAGGTTGTGGGTTCAAGTCTCGCCTGGCCCTTTCTGTGTGGAGTTTGCATGTTCTCCCCGTGTTCGCGTGGGTTTCCTCCGGGTGCTCCAGTTTCCTCCCACAATCCAAGACATGCAAATAGATGTGTTTGTGTGTAGTGTAGTATGTAATGTACTATGTATATCATAGGGTTGCAAATTCTAGGGAATTTCCTTGATCGATAGTCGCCAAAGTTAATGAACGACCAATCGATAACGATACAGCTAAAAATTGCTTATGAATATTTCTCATTAGAAAATACAAAATGCATTTTTTTTCCTCAATCAAAGCTTTATTGAAACATTAGGTAAATACACCTGTTTCATGGCATAACACGAATATAATTATGAACGCTGTTTTGTTCATGTATGATATTTTAATAAGGCTCGGGAAATTTCGCTCACTCTTCCGAGGCGAATCTTCCTCCGTGGACTTTCCTCCAATCTGTGGGACTGACATTTAGCGGTGGTGGAATGTCCTTCAGAAAGTTGTCCACTTCTGTTTCCATGTCGGTGGTGCGGGTGAAGTAAGTTAGTGGTCACGCAGAAGTAGCATCATTAGCATCGCTGAGGCCTTGCTTCCTGGACTGCAGCACTGCCTGTGACCCCTCCCCCCCTGTTGTCGGTTACATGGTTAGCTTCTTCTTCTTCTGTGTAAACATGTTTCCTAATTGCAGTGCTATCTCTTGTGTTTAACTTAATGATTGCATTTCACCAACAGCTCCCGTTGACACAATTAAGATGAGATCTCAAATAGTTCAATTTGATCGTTACGTTTGAAATGTTATCGACCAAATTATTAACGGTTGTTAATCGATCAACGACTAATCGTTAACACCCCTAGTATATGATGCATGAAATGTAAAGAAGCACTTTGAGACATGCTTGTATAAAAGGGCTATATAAATAAAATATGATTGATTGAGAGCAATTGTTAACCTTGTGCATTTGACCCGATTTTCTTGTTCGAGTACTCTCATGAAATGAGTACTCGATTACTCGGTAACGGCCCCCGTTTCCGGGTCTAGGAAATTGGTACTCTAAATTATTGACGAAAAAAGTTTTTAAAAGGCTGTGGTGTCCTTTTAAAAAGAAGGTTTCTAAAAGACGGACACTTAACGCTACCAAAACAACCCTCCCAAGTGTATTTTGTCCAAAAGGTGGCATTACAACACAGCTGGAAAAATTATCTGCTGACTCCATGCCGCCATGTCGGGTATCATATGAAACTAGACACTACTACTATGCATAGAATAGCCAAGCTAAACAACTCATGTATTGTTTACGTACTGTGGCAGATGGAGGGAGTTTAGGAGGGGAAAGGTGAAGGCGGGGCGGTGCGGGCCATTTCCTGCAGGGGTGCTAGAGCCGAGACGGCCGTCCGCCCCAATCAGCGAGAGATGTAAGACAGCTGAGCCCATTAGGAGGATCGGGCAGGGCCAATCGAGAGAAAGAGCGGCAGGGCTTAAATAGGGGGAGACAGGGCAGAGAGGGGTGTGTGACCCATGGGAGGTGGAGGAGAGAGAGAGAGAGACAGAAAGCATGAGCGAGTAGTGATAAGAGTGTGTGTGACCGACCGGACCGAGGACCCTGCTGTGTGCTATATCCCTGACCGTCTGAAAGCCCTCCTTGTGCTCGACCATCGCCTGTCTGACCACCCTTCTCCTGCCTTGACCCCTGGACTGAACCATGACCACCATTAACATCGAGTATCCGAGACTAACCCTTTTCCTCCCCAAAGCAGTAAATAAAGAGCTGTTTCGGGTAAATCGCTGTGTGAACATTGCACTTTGTTATTGTCGGCCACGTGGCCACTCCTTTTCCCCATGAGTGTGCCACAGTACGCTTTCGAAAACACTTTCCTTCACCGAAGCTCAGAGGAAGAACGTCTTCGGTTCCCATTTTAGCGATTAGCTAGTTAATCTGCTCCGCTCCAGTGAGCTAACAGTGGCGCCGGACAGTGCTGGTGAATCAAGTGATGTGACATTGCCTTGTCGTCTTCTTGTGTTTTCTTGGTATGCTTGATTCGCAAATGACTAATCATCGAACTGGTATGCTTATGATTTGACGTTGCATGTCTGATGTCAACCGCACAGTTGATCCATCAAAATATTTCTACACCTCACTCAGCTTGGTTGCCACCATTGTGTGTGGCATGACGTCACGATGAGCTGTTCGATTTTATGCCTGAAGTAAATTGTATCTTTTAATAGCCCTATTAAAATGAACTTAACATATTTATTTAACAATTGTACATATCATTTTTTTATTATTATAAACATGTCATTAAACTTTAATCAGTCCCCAAAAAAATTATAATAGTATTCTGAGTACTCCCGCCCAGCCCTAATTGGTAAACATGGGGGTTAGATATCCATGTTAAATAGCACATTGACCGAATTGGGCATTGTCAATATGCATGCCATTGACTATTAAAGCAGCATATAATTGCTGTGGAAACCAATTTCGGCAGGATCAAACGGGCAAAAGGACACGTTTGCGGATCAAGCAAAGTGGCCTTGGCTTCGGACTCCGCCGTGTGCAGTCATACTGGCTGAACTAGTTTAATTCTTCACACACCAGACCCCACTGCATGATCATCTGCAACTGGTCTAAAATATCACATGACTGGTTGTGTTGCCTTGTGGAAAATCATCTCCATTTGCTTTTCCAGTTCATTGCCTTTGTTTCCATCTCCATGCTAACATATGGTCAACTCTTATAAATGTATGGTTTGGAGGCTCGACTTGCTGAGCTTGTTTGGGGATATCTGTATCTGTATGAACAATCAAACTGCTCCTTCACTGTAGCCGTTATAGTTCTCTCTCTTTTTGTCACCGCTATTTCCGGTTTCCCTTGGTTACGGTTAAATTTTTTATATTCATGCGCCCCACTGGCACTCAAGCGTAAATAAACAATATGAAGCTGCAAGAAGTATACACATATTTGTATGTAGCAACACGTTTGACTGCGTTTCTATTTCGGGCAAGTTTGACTTCAAAGCCAGACTGTTGAATCTACTGCCCTGCTGCCCAAATGCAGCAAATGAGCATATTGCCCCCTGATCCTAAGTTTAAGAGTCTTTGACTGTTGACTAGCCGTTTCATTGCTACTCTTACCTGCTCTGCAAGTCGTCCATGTCCATAATCCCTCCATAGTGAGTTGCAGAGGATATGATGACGATGCGAGAGCAGCAGTCCTGCTTTCCTGACTTCTTCAGCATATCTAGCAATAGGTTGGTCAACAGGAAGTGGCCAAGGTAGTTGAGGCCAAAGTGTAACTCGAAGCCATCCTCTGTCTTTCTCTCAGGAACTAGCATGATTCCAGCTAAATAACAGAACCACAGAAAATAGAAGAGGAACTAGTAATATGATTTTAGTGTTAGCATGGAGCCTGCCATCACTCAACATAGTATACACTTAAGTGTTAGCATGGAGCAGAGACAATTATCTACCGTAGACACATAAATGATTTTGTTGTCTATGTTCACATTACTTAACTGTTAAGTTGACCAACTGGGCAACCTCCAAAAACCCTGCTGTATTCCTTAGTTATTCCCATCCATGACAGGAACAGTTGTGTTTTTCTGAGACTTAAGATGATGGATCAACAGTTAAAGCTCTTAAAGTGATTTTGGACCAAGAACACGTAGTTTTTTACGTATATGACTCGGTAAACCACTGAGCAGGGAGTGAATACTGATGAGGCATATGAGACAGAACATCTTTTACTCCCTCATTTCTCTCTCTGTGGGGTGGCACAAACACCATTGTCCTTCAGCATGGGGAAAGCATTATGTAGCCCTTGATTTTTTAAGATGAACCCACCTCATATCAGCTTAAAAATTAGCCAATAACACTGGAAATTATTGTGATGTATGGATGGCTTGGATCAAGAGGGGCATAAATGACATACTAGGCAAAACGTTTTATACAATAAATCAAAATTACAATGTTTGGGGAGAGAGTAAGTATTTAGACTTTTTCAACTTTGACTAACCCTATTATGACTTTTTAAATTCACAGTCAAAATAAATCAGCCCACCGTTGTTAACCAGAATGTGAAGGGGGAGACCCCGGGCTTTGAATTTCTGAACAAACTGTCGGACAGATTCCAGGGAGGCCAAGTTCAGGAAGAGAAACTCAGCTGTAAAAAAAATAAAAAAATCATTAAGGCCTATTAGAACAGATTTCACTCATGACAGAATCTGACATTGCAAAGTTTGACAGTTTGTTAAGTTGGTCTGACCAATTTAAGCATTATTGGAAGATACATTAAGGAAGACTAAAACAGATTATAATGGATAAATGCAATTGTGGTCTGAAACAAGTCTGTCATACGTGTTTTAATCTATAGTAGTAACTTTATACAACATACATTAAAAACACATTAAAGAGCAATGAATCAGCCAATGCGTGTCGCACGTCTGCACTCAAGGTCTGCCTTGGAGATTAAAGTTAGCTGTATGGCTGTGTAACTAGAATTTGTCCCCTACAAATCCTGGTACAATAGGATTCATGAACAACTATGGGCATGTCACACTTGAGTCACGTGGCACTGCTTGTGGCTTTTCTGAACTGATTGGTCAAGCACTCAAGCACATAATTAAATCAATTAAGTCCCACATTCAGACAATATTATGCGTTACACTAATTATGAGATGCCTTACAAGAGAGTAATTTCAAGTAATATCAAGCTACACAGTACACACAGAAAGCCTACTTACAAATCAGCAAATCACTCTGCTGGCCTATTAGTAATGTTTCTCACACACAGCCAGACTGAAACAAAGACCTTTTTGTGTGTAAATGCAGTGCTTACCCTCATTAGGTTGGCCTTCTTATGTAGTACTCTGGACTGCATACGTCTGCATAGTACTGTTGATAATCTCTTGTTATCAACATTTGGCAACATTACTTAGAAAGTGTGGCCATGGACAGTAAAAAGAGGATCAGGGTCAGATCACTGTAGTTTGTACAATTTAGTATTTTAGGTTAGCTTTTCAAAATTAAAGCAAATGGGTTCGTTTTCTGTGGACACTGGGGAAGCTAGTATTTGTGGTTGACTGTTCATTAAGTCATCAGGGGAAATGCGTGTTATAATATGTAAGGGTTGTACTGAAGTGAAACATAATTTGAGGTCCATTTGGAATGAAAGAGTTGAAGCAAATATAACTCATTTCTTTGGCGTGCCTCTGAGTGAGTGCACAGAACGTTTTAAAGTTCCTGATGTACCAGTTGGTACGACCTCCTTTTAAGTCTGATGTAGGGAGTATCAGCGAAGACCTGCCTGATAAAGCAGACAGTCCTGATTAAGTGGATAGAAGAGCGCTGAATGATGCTTAATGGAAACTTAAGTCATCATCCCTGAGGAATATCCTACCCCGCTGTGAATAAGCAAACGCAATCTGACAAAACAGAAACTAGTTTCCTCTTGCCTCCATATGTCGCCAATGTATCAGAGCTCGGGGTGGGGGGCAAGCCATGATTAATTTATTAATTCCCGTTGCACTAGACTTCTATTCAATCTGAACACAGGTTACAAAATGCCACGGTTGATCTCCTATTATAAATTAGTATTGCGATTACACATCAGTACAAGAGAAAATTGTGGATACAGACGAGAAGTTTTACACGTGTTAAACATTTCTTCACAAGAGCCAGACTAAAGCCCAAAAAATATTTGTACTTTGTATTGTGCAGCACTTTGGTCAACCTCGGTTGTTTTTAAATGTGCTATATAAATACATTTCACCTCGACCTTGACCAACAACAAAAGAACAGCCTCTAGGTCACCTAGACCATGTTTGGTTGAACCATTAAATGGCCACCAGTTTATCTGATAATACATATTTTGGGAGTAGCAAATCAGTGACTGGAAGAATCTCTTGTTTTTATGTTGTATTCCGGGCATAATCATCTGCAGGGGGGAAATATAGTTATAGAAATGTTGGTATTCTCAATCAGTTTTTGCCTTTCCATTGAGTCCACTTGTCACAAGCCACAGAGTGACAGAATACACAACAGCTGAAAGGAAACAGGGGGGGGGGACATATACAAGAGAGTCAGGAAATACTGTGAAGCCCCACAGAGTTGTGTTGACTAGCTGTCATGCTGTTCTCCATCTTTGTCACCATGCACAAGAACATGACAGTGACACATAAGCCTATTTGGCCACAATGTATAACTCAGCTATGACAACAGAAATGAGGCTGGGCAGGTGCTGCCGGGGATCAAGAGATGCCTTTTCCCCCAACATTCGGTCCGAATAACATCTGCATGTCTGCATGACATGTTCAGCTGGCTGGGACACTATTATCCCTATTCTTGGCAAACATTTGACTCCTTAGCTCTTGTGTGGCAAAATATGGATTTGGTTTAAGTAGAGCAAATTAGTCATAAAGTGCCTGGAGACACTGGTGATGGCACACATTAACACCATCATCCCGTACTGACTCAATCCACTCCATTTTGCTTAGAGCAAATAGGTCAGTGGACGATGTCATCTCACTGGCCCTGCACACCTCACTTGAGAACCTGGACAAAAGGGACACCTATGTCAGGATGCTATTCATAGACTACAGCTCTGCCTTCAACACTATGCGTCCCACCAAGTTGGTCTCAAAGCTGAGAGGTCTAGGCATGGGCAAGTCTATCTGCTCATGGATATTGGACTCTCTCACCGGCAGACCGCAGGTGGTGAGGATAGGCAACAGGCCTCATCCACACTGATCCTACGTACTGGAGCACGTCAGGGTTGCT
>OMOT01087851.1:0-10904 GCA_900312575.1 Acanthochaenus luetkenii | reverse complement strand
CTACGCTGTTGCCTTCAGTCGAATAGAGACTGTAGAGACGCTTCTACCTGCTGCTCTCTGTTCGATAACCCACTGTTCAATTTTGTCCTCTAACTGTGGCCATCTCGCTTTGTTCCCTCGGAAACTCTGTGTGGTCTTCTTTACTTGGCGCAGGTCATCTTCTTGCTTCCTCCAGTTCCGTACCATTGATTAATTAATGGTGAATTCTCTCGCAGCTGCCCTATTCCCATGTTCAACCGCGTGGCTGATAGCCTTGAGCTTGAACGCGTGTCTTTACTGGGTGCCATTTTGTTCTTTGTGACCTGAACACACTGGAGAGTAGCCCAGTACGTATGTAACTCCGCCCCCATTACCGTAATGCTGCTAGCGGTGGGGCATTGTAGCTTACCAAAACATTTTGAGCGCCGTGTACCACACAAAATCGCTTCGAGGTCAGTCGTGGACCATAATTAATCCATACATAAAGCGCACCGTATTATAAAGCTCACTGTTGTGGTCTGAGAAGATTATAGGCTTTTAAGTGCGCCTTATAGAGCGGTAAATACGGTAGTTTAGTTTATTGGTTCGCACAGAGAAAAATTAAATACAGAAATGCATCTTTCACAAGGAAAGCGAGAAAAAAAAGAATTTGTGCTGGTGAGGTAAGAAACCCTTGGGGGGCCTAATATTTAAACCTCACCGTGTCAGAATATTTTTGTCAAAAGAAAACCATACAGAATAGCAAATAATAACGGACGCAAAAAAAAAAAGGCGGCAACAATAACCCCCCCAAAAGTTTTATTACAAATAAATAGAAATACAAGTAATCACACAGGAAATTAGAAAAAGGGTTATAATAAAGTGCTGGAGAAAAGATGAGCTGTAGTAGTGCAGATGCCTAACTACTAATTCCCTAGTCGGGCGATCAGTTTATCTTTTAGGTTTCTTTTAAAGATAGACAGAGGCTTAACTCTCAGCTAGCTGCTGGTCAGCGTTCCATAGAGTGTGACCTCTGAATTTAATCTAACTGATCATCTAAGTAATGGTTCCTTAAAACAATAAGTTATCTAGACTGCTAGAATAACTACTATTGTTAACTGTACACACCCCTAAACTACATGCAATGTTCCAAACTTTATTGCTAACACCCAATATAATGCCCATCATTCAAGCCCAATAAAAGACGTATCACAAGGCACATAGTGTACTAATTAGTGAATGTACAGAGAAAGGGATGTTAGACTGGGGAGGGGGAAAAAATGGTCGCACCAGAACAATTATTTGCGCTCATACAAATGCTCCCAATTATATTTTGAGGTTGCACAGATTCAATTTCGGGAGCATATATGACCAAAACGGTCACAATTTCGAGCCCCGTCACATATTCATTGCATTAGATGGTGGTGTTCAGACCAACTGTAGTGGAAACCAGACTGTTCACCCCTTTAGAAAAACATTAACAACCAGGAGGGAATAAACATTTTATGTCATGGAAGCGTTCTGACATAGTTATGGAAAGACATGGATTCTCATCTGCCACTCGCTCTCGCTCTTTCTTAAAGGAGTGGAAGCTGGAGACTCTGTGTGATCTGTATGAGACGTTGACCATCACCCAGGCCGTCATCTTCCTGAACACGCGAAGGAAGGTGGATTGGCTGACGGAGAAGATGCACGGCAGGGACTTCACTGTTTCTGCCTTGGTGAGAGATTACTTGTTTAAAGCAAGTTCAAATCTGACAACCTATTTTGAAGTGTTACACTTGAGTACATGATCATTTCTCTACCATGATTACTTGGTTTGACTTCATTAGCTATCATTCTAATTCTAACTTCAGTTTTAGAGGTTTTTAAAATGTTGTGGTTTCTTAGTGTGCTGTTGTTGTTTTTTTCAGGTGAGAAATTATATATTGACTTTCAGAAATATGTGTCTGAAGTGTGGGTGCAGCTGAATTTATTGCTCAACTTGCATACGTGTCCCTTGTCAACTAAATTATCCATGGTCTTGTAATGTTGACCCTCTGCTATAGTATAGCACATATGCTATCAAGTTAACTCTTTTATCTGAGATATTGTCATGAATGCATGCAATCATAGTATGGATGGTCCCAGGGGGAATTGCAGAACCCTGTTAGTGCCTTGCTCTACCCAGTGAATCAGATAGGACCACACATTAAAATTAATCCAGTAATTGCTGCTGCTGTTACAGCATGGAGACATGGAACAGAAGGAGAGAGATGTGATCATGAGAGAGTTCAGATCAGGATCCAGCAGAGTTCTCATCACTACTGATCTGCTGGTATGTACATACATACATACACACACACACTAACACACTAGGGCTATTACACTCAAAATAGTACCTTACTTACTTTTTTAAAAACCGGTTTACTGGCGTGTACCCGCGGTTAACTAACATGACGTCATAGCCATAGAGACCAATGATACTGGTCGGAAACTCAAGTGGCTACTAGTAAGTAAGCACTTATGAAGGATTCATGTTAGTAGATAAATATACTGTTTGTTACACTATAATAGAATATACTTACTGTTTCAACGTGTTTTCATGAAATAAACTAGTGTCATGAAATTCAAACCAATCAGTGTTTTTGTTATGATGACAGACCTTCAACCACGTCATGTGAGATGCCTCTCATGATAATTATGGACTAGTAGTAGTAGTAGTAGTAGTAGTTTATTAGTGCTTCGCAGTCACAGACTGAAATCGCACACCAATTCACATTGCATAAATGCATCATATAAGTGGAGAAATTCACATATATATATAATTATATATAATATAATATCTTCACAAAAGTATTATAAAATAATTTAAAAATACAAATACATAAATAAAATGGAACATAATACACAAGATGCAGCAGACTAGGGTAGGCTATTATTATTATTATTATACAACTTCTTAGGGGTGCAGCTATCGATTATTCTACTGATTATTCTATCGATTAATCGGATAAGAATGATTTTGCTTTATTAAAAAGCAATAGTAAATATACAAAAGAAAATAAGGCAGCGCTCTTCAAATGAACACATAATTTGTTTCCTTTTTACACAACATTTGTATTGCTTAAATTGTACACTATAATATTCTGTCAAAACTAATTGAACCCATTTAGTGCAATGCTACATTCTGGTTTTTAAAGAAAACATTTTCTGAAGTGCAAAAACTAATCAATAAAATAAAAAAAGAATGTCAAATGACTTTAAAAAAAGGTATACATACAACTTAAAAATAAGGCATAAATTAAAACAATAACAATAATAAACATTGCCTGTTAAGTTGTGCAACTTAACTTTCAGAACTTCAACCTAACTACAGCTCAGGCATAACGTAAGCCTTCTTGGAAGAGTCCACGCATAGTTTCATCATACATACATAGTACTTTTACATGCTAACATGTGAAAGTTATTCATGAGAATTAGGGGTGTTAAAGATTAGTCGTTGATCGATTAACAATCGTTAATAATTTGGTCGATTAACATTTCAAATGTACCGATCAAATTGATCTATTTGAGATCTCATCTTAATTGTGTCAAAGGGAGCTGTTGGTGAAATGCAATCATTAAGTTAAACACAAGAGGGCGCGTGCACTACACATAAGAAGACGAAGTGAACCATGTGACCGACAACAGGGGGTCGGGGGTCACTGGCCAGTGCTGCAGTCCAGGAGGGCTTCAGCCTATGAGACGCGATGCTAATGCTACTGGGCGACCACTATCTTACTTCACCCGCACCAACGACATGGAAACAGAAGTGGACAACTTTCTGAAGGACATTCCTCTAAATATCAGTCCCACAGATTGGAGGAAAGTCCACGGAGGAAGATTCCAGAGGCTGGCAAAGTTAGCGCAAAGCTACTTCTGCTGCCTGGGACGTAACGTTAGGCCCCACCGGAATGTGTATTTTCTGCAGCTGGACTCACTGTAAACCGACACTCGTCTCACCCTGATCATGTAAATAAATATGCTTATATTCTTAAATAAAAATCAACAGGCATGGATAGTTACTGCACTTATGTAGTTTGAAACTGAGGCCTGAGCTGTCGTAGTTTGTCGCAGCTTTCTCATTTCAAGAGGGAATTTATAATAGCTTTGTTTTCAAAAACGTTATTTATCTATTTTGTAATCATTTAGCAAATGTAAGTTTCTAATTAAGGCTCATCTTATTTTTTGTAACGTTATACGTCATAGACGAACGTGTTAGTCACTGATTCGCCTCGGAAGAGAGCGAAATTTCCAGAGCCTTATTAAAATATCATACTTAAACAAAACAGCGTTCATAATTGTTTGTGTTATGCCATGAAACCGGTGTATTTATCTAATGTTTCAATAAAGCTTTGAGAAAGAAATATGCATTTTTAATTTTCTAATAAGTAATATTCATAATTTTTTCCCGCTGTATCGTTATCGATTAGTCGTTCATTAACTGGCGACTATCGATCAAGGAAATTCCCTAGAATTTGCAACCAATGAGAATACACCTCAAATGTCTCTACATACTGTTGTGTGTGTGTGTGTGTGCGCGCGCATGCGTGTAAGCCTAATGGAGCATGTTGTTGCAATGAAGGAAAGTAAGCATGTCAACATGCTCAGAACTGAGGCTTGCCCTGCGCTTTGATGCGATGTGTCCTGCTGCAGAAAACAGACGCTCTGATGTCGTGGATGTTGCCGGAATACACAGAAAGGACTTTGCCAGTTTTGCCCGTGTTAGCGCGCTTCATTTGTTTTCCACCATGACAGTGCATTCTCCTTGGACAGGGGATGTTCTCCGAAATACATAAAGACCTCCTGCACAATTTTGTTCAACTGCTGCTCCACATCCTCTTCATCACTGGTGCTGGAGTCTGACGATCCCAGTATGTTGTAGAGGAACAATGTTGCGCGCTTGGCGTGTGTTACTGGGTTGTCTTGTGCTGTGCTGGAGGCAACATTTTCTCTTGCGTTCGGCTGCCTCACTTCCTTTTTGGTAGCAAGTGCCATGGTTTGTACTGTGCTTTGGACCTTGAATACTTCGTCAGCAGGCAAGAACCAAGTTTTCTAAACCTGGGATCCAGAGATTGTTCTTAAGGCTTTGCACTAGTTGTGGAAGTGCAGAGCGGGTAACATACTGTTGCCCACTCAGAAACACCATAGCTCCTTCAAATGGCTCAAGGGGCATTGTTGTCAGGCTGTAGGACTTAATTTCCCAATCCTCCGTCACCCCCAGATACGCCTCTGTAGCAATGCTCGTCCAAATGTTGGTTGTGAGTGCAATGCTGTCAGTCTCCTTAAGGGTGTTCTTCAACTTGCCTTTGATTTCTTCATACTTTTTCTCCCATCATTTTTGTGAAGTAGGTTCTGGAAGGAAGGGTTGTAACTAGGATTGAAAGTGGAAATCGTCTTCTGAAAGCCCTCATCCACCATGGACAGCGGGCGCATGTCTGTGACAATCATGTTCAAAATGCTGTCTGTGAACTCAGCTGCTAGCTCAATTGAACATGGTGCAGTTGTCCGCACGAAGCTGTCCATACGACTGATTTACTAAAATAAAGAAAAGTTGAAGTTTTTTATTTGTAATAAACAAAACATTTATTGCCTACAGCATTTTGTCAATATTGACAAAAACTATGTAGTGCTTGACAGTAGCCTATCGTGAGGATTTGTAGAGCTTCAAAAGCTTGCTGAATAATCTGATCTAAAATAAAGCGTAGTTCTTGACTGTCTAAATAAATATAGGTTACTACGTTAACGTTACTCTGTAGACAATTTAAACAAGAAAACTAGATTTTAAGCTAGACTTTGGCCAGACTAAGCTATAGCATATTTCAACTCACAACTCGGTACACTTGAGATGGCTTTTTAAAAACAGTAGCATGTCCACATTTTCTGCCATCAAGCGGTTTCTGAGATTGTTGACCGGAAGAAAACTCGCTCAGAGGGAACAGAGGTATCTGGTCAGCTCGTCTTATACACCGGTCTCTTCCTTAATGCGCGATCATACATTTTTTGAATCCGCTGTGTCGTCGTCCACCGGCTTGGGACTGAGTAAGACGGCTCAACATACTCCATTAGAGACCTAAAGCCTGGTGCATCCACTTCGCTTAACAGTCTTGTGTCTTTCATTTCTGCAATCAGCTGGGTGATTTTTGCGGCTCTCTGTGGACTGCACTTGTAGAAAAGCGTTAGCCACAACAGCATCTTGTTCAGAATCTGTGATTGTGTGTTTTAATTGCAGATGATTGTTCATTGAGCCGGTACTCCACCCTTTCACACTTAAAACGACACCATCATGTTGCCGCCTTTGTTGTTTTGTAAAACACTTGCAGGCTTTAGCTTTTCTGCCACGCCGCTGATACGTTCTCCACTGTGTGGCATGTTGTGTGGTTGTTTTCTTGCCAGACAGTAAGAGTAGAGTAGGAGTCAGCTGTGCAGGTCTGCCTACATGATTGGTTCTCCCTGATGGCTCTCCCAACTGTATTGATTGGTTCCTGTTGTGCCAGATCTGTTCATCCAATCAGCATGCACCATTTTAACATTTTGTTTACTCAACCCTAAACGGAGTGTTACATTTTCGTGTACACGGTCAAACATACAGTATATACTCCCCCATCCCTATGGGACATGACACAGCTCTTGTGACATTTGAAACCAATGCCATTCTTTTAAATGGAGTGACATACATACACACAGATATTCTCACATCCACTGAGGCTCACTGTGCCTCTGAAGCACATATGCATTTAGAAAGTCAGAACGGGCTTTTTGTGTAGTATTTCTAATGTTGTGTCTGTCTGCAGGCTCGTGGCATTGATGTGCAGCAAGTATCTTTGGTCATTAACTATGACCTTCCCACCAACCGGGAGAACTACATCCACAGGTAGGAAAACACTACATCACATTAAGAGAGAATAACACTTAATTGATTAACTTTTCTTATTGCCATGTTCTGCGACAGTCCAGTCAGTAGTTGTGAGCACATTTACGAAGTAATAAAGCAGAGAACCTAAGACACAAACCTGTGGCGTTCTGGAGCTGGAGAAAACAAGTGATGGTTCATGAGTTCCCTGGTTAACATAGCAATGAGTTCCATTTTTCCTTTCCTTTTGGAATTGCATATGAACAAATAGTGCTGTTTGTCTATTCCCACTTGGGTTGTCCATTTTAAACACTGACAGAAAACACAGAATTATTTTAGGATGAGAACAACATACTTCTTTCTTCCATTCCTGTCTAACAGAATTGGACGTGGCGGCCGTTTCGGCAGAAAGGGAGTCGCCATCAACTTTGTGAACGAGGAGGACAGGCGAATTCTCCGCGACATCGAGACGTTTTACAACACATCTGTGGAGGAGATGCCGATGAACGTAGCCGATCTCATTTAGGATCTCGACTCGACGCCGGCGTGTGTTATTTTGGTTCCTTTTGAATGCAGTGCCCGCGGTTTTGCAGAATAAACACAAGCCTTGCGCTTATTTTTTTGGAAGCAAGTTATCAAATAACTTTGTCTGAAATGCTGAAGAGAATCAGGATTTCAGTTATTGTCTGAGCGAAGCTGGTGGCTAAATGTCGCGAGCACTGGTGAGAGTGTGGCATTATACTTGTGGTTCTCACTCTCCAGGTTTCTCACAGGGAGACAGGACTCTTATGATAAGGGTGATGGGCTCTCATGGGTGGTTCTTTCTTAGGTATTCTTTTCCTAGGCCGACACAGGCATACATATTAGACATTCTCTACCATTTGATAACTTACTTATGGACTAGAAGGTATAAGTGCTGCATGAAGTCGGCCAACTATGTGAAGCTGACATACATAAGGCTACTCTAGGATCAAGAGGTCAGATGTAAAATGGCCTCCCAATATTCAGCACTTTCTTAGATGCACTTCATTTTTTGTGTGCAATGTGTTTAACCTATTTAATATTTTGCATTTAAAAGGGGACCAAGTATTTTCCTCTGAATAGCATCTCCACAGTAGTATGAAGTCCCAACTGACTTTGAATTGTATTGGACAGGTTTGAAAATAAAAGGAATGTGGTTATGTGTTTCTTTTTCCTGTCTCAGGAGGTCAATGAGGATGGGTATATTGCAACTGCATGCTGAAACACACACCACTTCTATTTAGTTTAGTAGTCCAGAGGTATTGCTGTCGGCAAAGGAGAGATGAGACAAAAAGGCTTTTATAAATCCAGGGAAGGTTTACTGAGCTCTTTTTCAGCAAAGCTCTTCACAAATGTGCAGTTGGACACACCTAGGATTTGCTCAAGGCACCTCGCCTTTCTGGTCATTATCCTGCTTTTCTAACCTTAAAGCATCATTAACGTTTGGTAGAGGTTTGGGTGTAATACCTTGCTATGATGTCACTCCAAATATTGGAGAGATATCTTCAATGGTTGCTCCGGAGAGTAAAACTTGAAAATCCAAAATCGGGTTTCAAAGTCACACTTAGCACACAAACGAGTACAAAGCAGATTCTGTCGATGTATAAAATATTTAAACCCGGATGACCACCAGGCCAGAACGTGGATCCAAATGACTTGCAGGCTACTGGTACGTTCGTTTTGGTGGGAAACTTGCCCAGGGAGAATATCCTGGCACTGGGAACACATGTCTGTTTTGAAACCTACACAATTCTACTGAGTGTTGAATAGGCAGCAGACTGGTTAGGTCAAACCCTTAACAGGATGATTAGCCAATCACAAGTTAGTGTATGATCAGACCAACCTAGCATTTAGCCACACCCATTTTATTACAACTGATCAATAAAAGAATCAAATTATTTTTATTCATAAATAAGAAATCGGAAAGGAAAATACTAAATAGAATCACAAAATTAGTAAATAGATTAATGGATAAACATGGGCATGATTTAATTAAATAGCCTAAACAGACACATACATAGTTAAATATTTCAATGCAAAATTAAAATGAATAAAACATTGATTAAAGGTGTGATTTCTTAGCAATAAATAAAAATTGAAGTACATAGAATAAAGTATATATGTAATTTATGTGTGTCCATTTAATTAAAGTGCATTTATTTAAATATATATATTTGATGCTGGATTATCCTATTTGAGGTCCTGGCACACAATGGCCCCCAAAGAAATGTCCCAGGGCTACTGAAGAGGGGATGTTGATCCATGTCTGAAAATGTGACTAGTCAGGTAGAATTAGGGATTAAATGAGGGATTTTATTAATAATGGAACTCAAATGCTACAACTTTACGCCTAATACCAACTTTGTTTAACAGCTACTTGTCCAACGGAAAACAGTATGTTTTTTATAATGGCAGTTTCTCAAAGATGGAAGAGTTACAGTGTGGTGTATTGCAAGGTAGCTGCTTAGGACCGTGTTATTTTCCATTTTTACCAATGATCTACCTCTTGTTCTAAAACAACCAAGAGCAGTTATGTATACAGATGATACAACTTTATATGTCAGCTAATGATCTGACAGTGGCTTTGAACACAGAATTACAATTGATTGTAACATGGGTAAGTAGAAATAAATTAGTTCTTAATTTATCAAAAACAAGTCTTAGTCATTAAGAGATTTTCCAAGTTTGTACCACAACAATGCATTTGCCAAATTGTGCAAGCTTAGTCATCACTCACATGGATTTCTCCAGTAGTGTGGTCAAGTGCTGCAAAAAAGGACTTAAAATTACAACTGGTCCAAAACAGAGCTACACGAATCACTCTGCTGTAGAAGAACAAACATCAACAAAATGCATACCAGCTTAGGCTGGCCATTGGTGAAAGACAGACTGGAAATGTCTTTTAGTCAGGGAATATTATCAGATATTTGGCCAATCTTGGAATAAATTCCTTACCAATAAATGTATTCACCAATGTGTTTGTAAATGTGTCTAATAACACATACAAATATTTTAGACTCCCATAGGAAAACTCGTGACAGCTGCTGAAGGTTGGGGTACCCGGAACCTTTTAAATGTTTATTTCTGCCTTAAGCACTTAACTTAACTGTGTTTTTCATGATTCCGAATCGATTGCAAGAATTTATTTTGCACGAAAACCACTCCTTGGCGGAAAAACGGCCATGCCCACCTTTCCAGCTCATCGCAGACACTGATGAAGTCACAAGGTGGGTTGAGCAGAGGGAGGATGAGAAATAGTGATTCTGGCCACAGGCGCTGGGTGCAGACCCTCAGCCAAGGAGTGGTTTTAGTGCAAAATAAATGCTTGCAATCGATTCAGAATCATGAAAAACAAAACTAGTTTGACCCCTCACAAGGCACTTAAGGCAGATATAAAACATAATGGTATTTAGCAGACGCTTTTATCCAAAGCGACTTACATAAAGCCCAGCAGAGGATGTTCTTCCTGCGGCAGTTGAAGAAGTTCAACCTGCCAAAGACGATGATGGTGCACTTCTACACTCCCATTATCGAGTCCATCCTCACCTCCTCCATTACCATTTGGTACGCTGCTGCCACCGCCGAGGACAAGGGCAGACTGCAGCGTATCATTCGCTCTGCAGAGAGGGTGATTGGCTGCAATCTGCCATCTCTTCAGGACCTGTATGCCTCCAGGACCCGGAGGCGTGCAGGAAAGATTGTGGCCGACCCCTCTCATCCTGGACACAATCTGTTTGACACACTTCCCTCTGGCAGGAGGCTGCGGTCCATCAGGACCAAAACCTCTCGCCACAAAAACAGTTTCTTCCCTTCTGCAGTTAGCCTTATCAACAAGGCCCGGGTCATCCATTGACACAGACTCTATCCCGCCCCCATAGTCACTACACGTTCATTGGCGCAAAGCCTACACCTGTTCCATGTTCTGCACAATCATTCTGTATTGTAGATGTCACTATTCTATTTTATTTATTTTTATTTGGGCTATTACACAGCTGTTCAGCCCTTTCAGATATATTGCACATATTGTCCTTGTTTTTTTGCACTACTTACT
>OMOT01087850.1:0-10223 GCA_900312575.1 Acanthochaenus luetkenii | reverse complement strand
ATAGTCCACATGTTCTTGATGGGGTTTAAGTCAAGACTCTGGGAAGGCCATTCTAAAACCTTAATTCTAGCCTGATTGAGCTGTTCCTTTACCACTTTTGATGTGTGTTTGGGGTCATTGTCCTGTTGGAACCCCCCTGCATCCAAGACCCAACCTTCTGGCTGATGGGTTTAGGTATTCCTGAAGAATTTGGAGGTAATCCTCCTCCTTCATTAATCCATTTAGTTTTTCTTCACCAGTTACACTGGCAGCAAAACAGACCCAGAGCATAACACTATCACCACCATGCTTGACGGTAGGTTTGGTGGTCTTGGGGTTAAAGGCCTCACCTTGTCTCCTTCAAATATATTTCTGGTCATTGTGGCCAAATAGCTCAATTTTTGTTTCATCTGACCACAGAACTTTCCTCCAGAAGGCCTTTTCTTTGTCCATGTGATCAGCAGCAAACTTCAGTCGAGCCTTAAGGTGCCTCTTCTTGAGCGAGGGCTTCCTTGTTGCACGGCAGCCTCTCGGCCCATGGTGATGAAAAACACGCTTGACTGCGAACACTGACACCTGTGTTCGATCAGCTTCTAATTAATCACAGATCTGCTTTTTGGTAGTTCTTGGTTGACTCTTGTCCATCCTGACCAATGTTCTCTCAGCAGCAGGTGATCGTGGCATTGACACAACTCTGCCATGCACTTTATACTTACAAACAATTGTTTGCACATTTGATCTTGGGACCTGTAGCTGCTTTCAAACGGCTCCAAGTGACTTTTCTGACTTGTTCAAGACAATGATCTGCTTTTTCAGATCCGAGCTGAGCTCCTTAGACTTTCCCATTGTAGCGTTTGTGGCTGAGTCTGAGTGAATCAAACAAGCTCTATTTATATGACTCGGAGAAGTCACCAGCTGTAGTCGATCATAATCACTCACATGAAGTTAAGAGGCCACAAGATAATGTGATTGTCACAACTCAATCAAAATTGATAATTCAAGTTGCTTTATGTATATTTTTGACCCAGCAGATTGTCATATTTCCAGAAGACCTATAATAAATGTATACAAGACCAAAATGCATGAATGTTTTTTGTGACAAAGAAGTATGTGCTCACAGAAAAATAAGAGTTGTAGAAATTATTGGAAACTCAAGACTGCCATGGCATATATGTTCTTTACAAATGATTTCAAGGAGCCAAATTGATTGCAGTCACATCAGTAAGATGACAATCAATACTGCAGTTGTCCTAGATTGACAAAATAATTGTCATTCATATGTCTGGAGGACAGACTATGTAAATTCTTCTTCAAACAAATTTGGAGTTCTATTCATGTTGATGCTTATTTCTCCCCTTTTCCAATCATGCTCTAGCCCCCACCTCCTGGACACCCCCCCAACGCAGCTCAGCTGGCTGCCATGCAGGGTGCCAATGTTGTAATGACACAGCGCAAGAATAACTTCTTCATGGGTGGCTCCAGTGGAGGTTATACCATCTGGTAACAGCAACCAGTCTCCTCAACTCGTCCTTCATGCCTAAACCCTGTCCCAAATGATGCCCTTACCCTTCCCCTGTCCCATACGCCTCCCTCGTCAGGCTGCTTGGCCGTGCCACGATACTGATATCACCTAACGGAATGTAATATTTTAGAGCCCTCATGAAAGGTACAGTACTCCACTCTGACCGAGAGATACAGTAAAATATCACAATTGATGGATACCACTGTCCAGAGAGGACAAAGGCATATCTGTCCCAAGTCATAGAGCTCATTCAACAATTCTTCATTTTGCCAAGCCTCTTTGGTTATTCCAGATTTGACCTCTTTCAGGTTCTGATATCTGTATTTGTTCAAGTAAAGCAAATTAATCACAATAATTTGCATTTAGATGTACATGTATAAACTACGTAAATGAAATAGTGATATCAAATACGCCTCATATATTTTAGCTGCTTTATGGTTGCAATGGAATGCAGTTATGGAGTTGCAGTTAAAGGAAAGGGGGCCATCTCCACCTGTCTTTTTTGAAAACTGTTACTATTTGCGTAGTTACATGACTAGCTGTGTAATAAGTCTGTGTTAATATAATGATCATTATAGAAATGACATTTTAGCTATACAAAAAAAAAAAGAGCTAGGATATCATGCATCGTCTTTTGCAGTGTCCAAAATACCACAACAAATTTGTTGCACAATGAACTGTCCAATATCTGATGAATTCCTTACATTTTAATGAATTACTGAGTAGATTTAAGCAAATAATAAAAAATATTACACGCAATATCCAAAGTGGTTTACTGTACCTTATTGGGCAACTGGTAGATGAACATAGTAGTGCCAAAGAGCACTGACGATAGCCCTAATTTAAAGTAAATGAACTTCAGTAAACTTAAAGGAAAGAAATGTAAAGTAAATCCAAATAGTGAGTGGAAAGGTGTGGTTGGTGTAACATTTTGGTGTTTTTTGGGGGAGGGTTGGCTGGTCTGTTTTTACTTCAGTCGGATACCCAGAGTTAATACACTAAATGTTTTATTGTACAGATTTCAATAGCTACCCAGCATTGCTTCTACTGTCTTTTCATATAATTTGGTATCATCTGGTCAAGGGTTTAATGTTGAGGTGACTATTTCTTCAATATTTCAGTGTTGTTTTTTTTCCCCCACATGTAAGTGATTTATATAAAAAATAAATGTGTTAGTATAACCAATGAGCTGGTTGTACCAAAGATCTGGTCTACAATGGACTTACGTTTGGTTGTGACTTGAAATTATAAATGTTGCAATTTAAAAGCAAACATATCATTGAATAAGCGGTTATGAAGTTGTTGGTACCTAGACCTTCATGTAGATTACTTGCATATTTTAAGTTCTTACATACTTTTGCAACTTTGCTATGTACAAATTTGATTAAATACTTGATCTTTATCTTAAATGCACTGCTAAACAAATCTGAGAAGTTGCAGGCATGGGACTATTCCTTTGAAGTCTTGTGTTCATTTATTTTGAAGGAAGCTGTGATTTGTGAACATTTTAGGATTGTAAAATACTACTTGCTCAAGTCTAGACCATTTTTAAATGTCAAGATGTGGCATATTGTTCAGTAGCCTGAAAGTGTATGCAAACTTCTGCAACAAGGGCACATCACCGTCTCCATAATTGTTAATTTCAAAGAAATGTGTGCTGCTAATTAAACTACTTTAGAACCTTTACATAACTTATCTTACAGACTTAAATACAATATCTTAAATTAGGCAAGTCAGTATGGCAACCATCAACTGATACTTGTAGATATTTTTCATTTTGGTTTCTATTAACGCCATGTGTCACTGGGTGTCCGACCTACCATACCAAGTTTTAACAGCTGTGGCCAGCAGAAAACAAATGCTATTGTTGTCAACCTGGATTTCATGTTATTTCAGTGTTAACTTTGGTCAGGTCAAAGAGACCAGTTGTCTGGAAACCTGGTTGTATGCAACCCGCTTATCAGATACATTTTCTCTGGGCAACACATGGCCAACTATAAAATGACCCCATGGTCATTAATGAAGGGGGGGGGGCCACAGCTATCAAAACTTACAATTTGGACTCAAATGTTAATTATTTTTTCTGTCTCAGCCCTGGTCGTGTTTGTAAAGCAACATAATTGCTTAGTCCTAGCAATATCAAGTACTGTAAACTATAGCGTACAAATAGATGCCATGCCAACCACAGCCAGCGAATGGAATACTCTTTGAAGGATTACGGACATTTATAGTTCAGGGATTGTCCTTAAAATATTTTGTAAAATTGATATATGTACTAAAGTGATTTGATGGACTTTGGTACACATTCTATCTTTTAAGATTACTAAAGGAGATAGTCACTAGTTTGCTGAGGATATGTCAAAGATGGAATTCTTTGCAAAAGAACTTAGGTGCACTTAACTTTTTTTATACTAAACTCAAAATTTAAAGTGAAAATTTAGAATAAAGGTTATTTTGGAAATTTGAATCGCTTCATGTTCATGTTTTAATTTGAATCATTTATTTGGAAAATGTATGGTAATACTGTGAACTGCTCAAAGTGTATGATTCAGCCATTGTGGGCACTATTACTGATGACAAAGACGCTATAACAACTGAGACATTACCCCTTTAAAAATAAATTTCACAAAATATTGTGGGAATGCAGAAAACACATTTTGTGTAAGTTGTCACTGTGTAATAACACCAGTTCAAAAACACGTTTTATTGTCTTCCATATTTATCTTAAATAGAGAAGTCCGTTTTATCAGTAACAACACCTGGCAAAGGAGCATACAAAAAATAGACAGGTACAACAGGAGAAAATATAGCCTAATATTTAGCTGCCCTGTATTCAAAAGTAGTACATTGTTTTTGACCATCTTATAAAACACATTTGCATAGTAAAACTGCTATTTCAAAAGCAGTCTAATAGACAGAGAACAGTCCCCAACAACACCAGAACACATTGTGTATAAAATATAAAAGTAATGAGATATGCCTAAAAGAAACATCACAAGTAACAGACATGCTAATCACACTTCGATTCCGATTCTTACCAAGTAATCATTGAATGGAGACAGACATTTTTAGGAAATCCCACCACCTGTTTCATGCCTTGCTCAGTAAATCTGCACACACTCGTGTGTCCATCAATATTTCCTTAATTAATAACCTAATCTTTGGCCATGCTTGTGTACCTGAGTGTTTTACAGCACAGAATCTCAAACCAGTTATTTTTTTATGCCCAGTGTGCAGCATGCATCCCGCAAAACACAAATACACTAATTTCTCCTCAGACTGCTATTTTTGTTACGTCCACTCACTTCTTGGCTGCAAGTCTTCCACCAAGTATATATTCATATAAAGTATTCCTTCTTTTCGTTTGTTGCCCGGTCATTGTACTCCTCATCGGGATCCTCTCCTGGAGCAGGTCCCCCTGTCGTTCTGTAGTCGCCCTTGTTCTGGCAGAGATACCGGTAAAGCAGGAAGCCCAAAACGGCTACCGTCAGCAGGACGACAACAATAACCACTGGAAAGATAAGGCGAACTGTTTTTAAATGACTGTTTGGGGACATGGTAATAACTGAGGAACATGAGGTGCTGGGGAAATAAGTAAGAAACGTTACCTCCAATAACCGTGGAGTCCGTGTGCATGGGGACTGCTGTTGTTACCACTGGGGGAACACAACAAGTACATCGATTTTAAACAACTTGGAGACAGGTAATAGACAAGGTCAATGGGTAATTATTGAGATTCTGTAACTTAACACTATTTTAGAGGAAGACAACTGCAATATATTACTATTGTGGGGAAGTATTGGGCTATGCAACCTTTGGCTTTAAGAAGCAACTGGTTTACTGCACTAGTAATAGAAAATAGTTACCGTGAATCACAGTGGTGCCTGCTTGTGTGGAAAGTGGTGTTAAAGGCCCCATATCTGATGCTGAAAAACATACAAGCATTAAATGGGTTGATAATACAGCACAAACAATAAAGTTGTTATCAGTATAGTTGCAACTCGGCTTTCGAGGTAACACTAACTGGTTAGTACACTCATAACATACATTTTTTATAGTATAGTTACCCTCAGTCATAGTAATGTTTGCATATGTGGAAAGCGTTGTGGAAGGCCCCATTTCTGTTGCTGAAAAATATACACGTTAAACATGTTAAAAATGGCACAACGGACAAGTTTATAGTCTGCTAGAAGCACCACGAGTAACTGCATGGTTTTTCACCAAGGGGAAAATATGTAATGTTGATCATAAGTAATCTGATTATCACGGGCTGGAACTCAAACTAGGCAAACCCTCACCCAGGGCACGAAATTGCGACCGTTTTGGTCGCATATGCTCCCGAAATTTAGTCTGTGCGACCTCTAAATACAATTGGGAGCATCTGTGCGAGTGTAAATAATTGTTCTGGTGCGACCGTTTTTTTCCTGTTTTTCTTTTCTTCACTTGAACGTCCCTTTCTCTACACATTCGCTAGTATGGCTTGTGACGGTGACCATCGCAGCTAGCTAGCGGTATCGAAAGCTAAAAAGATTAAGTGAACGATTATGGCATATTTTAGTAACGTTACTGATGTAGTAACGAGTAATGTATGAGTGGCGCAATGCACAGTGTACATTGTGACACAGATCAACACAGTTTATGCGTGAGAGCTGAACACAAGACATCATGTGACAAAGTGACGAACAGTTCAGGCTCGATAGGTCAGTTATTCAACAACGATGCCACTCCCGAGCACACCGCTGCTACAGTTTCGTTACTTGTCAACCGTACTGTTATGTTGTCGTTTTTTTTATCCAAAAAATAATACATATGTTGTTGGTGCTCCTAAATGTTTTGCTGGTGCTCCTAAATTTCGAAGTTGGGAGCACCAGTGCTACCAAGTGAAAAAGTTAATTTCGAGCCCTGTCATTTTATTTCAGATTCCATATACTATGATGCAACGTCTTAATCAGAGAACACAAACCGCGACCAAGGGCTGGGCAGTAGGGATGGTTATCGTTAGGAATTTTATTGATACTACTACTCTTATTGATACTGCTTATCGGTTCGGTACATTATCGATACTCTTATCGGTTCTTTTTGATTATTATCCTCTGTCATCCTTCCTCTAGCTGCTAGCCTGAAGTAGGGCTGTTCGATATGACAATATATATTGTGCGGCGATAGAAAAATGTCCATCGTAGATATTTTCCTCTATCGCCATTGCCGCAAAAGAAAAGTAGAACTGCTTTACGGCAAATCAATTTGGGAAATCAGTGGCGACACCCAGCCCTAGGTGTGTGGTTATTTTATATTATTATTATTGTAATATATAACCCAACAAAATACAGCCTCCATCATCATTTTACAGTAACCATCTGCTGATGATGCAGCTAAATTGGGAAAGGAATGTCCACAAGGGATGGGCGGATCAAAACTGGTATCGATACTTCGATACTCATTTGGTATCGATGCCCTTTGAAGAGTATCAATTGAAAAGTTATTTTTAATCCAAAATGCGTCACTCAAGCGTCATAGTTTCACTACGAGGTGGGAAATTCCCCAGTTCCAGGAAGGCAGCCTTACAATCTCCAAGAAGTGAGAAATCATCATGAAGGGGATTTAGTTTCATGGACTTTACAATGTCCAGAGGTCGTAATCATTTTGAAAAACACATTACTGCAGTCACAAAACAATCCATTTATTGTAGCCTATTTTAACCAAATGAAACATTCACAGCCACTAAAGAAAATCAAACTTGTCTTATTTTCGTCTTTTCTTCATCACTGCTTTAACTGCCAGTTTACTTTCTGGCAGATTATCTCCCATATAGTGTTGTTTTTTGTAATATTCAGATTTCTTTGCTGTAGCTCATCCAGATGTTTATTTGCCTCTTCCACTAACACCTCTAATTAAATTTGTGGTTGCGGTTCTGTTGCCCGTCCAAACTCTCCATGGTGCAAACCATTAAACACGCAGAACCCTCATACTGCTGTCTCAACCATGTTTGGGGGGGGATCTGTGGGATCAAACCATTGTGCAGAATGACAGAGATAGAGAGACAGAGAAAGCGCCAAACTAGATTATGTTCGGGACGTTTAATTCCTCGAAAAACACATTTGCCACAATATAAATCTCACTCCATAATATTTCCAGTACCTACCGATAGCAGAACCGATAACGTCGGATCTCATCGATACTCCGGTTTTTACTAATTTAGAACCGGTTCCAGGGGGCATCCCTACTGGGCAGCATATTCAACATGCAAACATGTGAAGCCAACATCTGTTTCACTCATTAACAATTTGTCTGTGGCACAGTTTGAGCACCAAACCTAAACTCTCCCAATGTGCAGTGCCACATTTTTTCAAATAAACAACCCATTTGCAGTAATTTCTTTATTTGGTCCAAATCATGGGATTTTGTGTCAGCACACAAATTGCAATGGTTATAGGTCTAACAGGTCACAGGTGCTTGATTGAATTAATGTCATATAATGTGCTAATGTACTTACCATTCATGGCTGGACTCATGATGAAGGTCAGCTAATTCACTAACCATGAGAGAGAAGCAGATACGAATGTGAAGACCTCCAAAACATATTGGACTGTCCAACATGTCCACAACACAGAATTCAAATTCTGTGGTCCACAATCAACCTAATCTAAATGTTAAGACGCGTCTGGTTTCGCCAACACTGGGCAAACTTTACAATGTTTATGGGTTTGTCCCGCCGTTAATGACATCACTAATCAGCTGACCTTCTTTGTCTCGATCGCTGATAGGTAACGTTAAACTGCTTAGCCTAACCTATTGAAACCAACGGGTCTGGTCTCACTTCCTCTTAACGGAAACATTTATTGCCTTTGGCTTGTCGACACAATAACCCCGAAGCAGCAACAACAACAACAAAACATATAACGCGCTAACTTTTCAAATGAACTTTACGTGTGATTTTCAAACGCCCAACAGTCGGACATTGTTCGTCACAGCTGTTGTGTGAGCGCTCTTACCTGGACGCAGCGGACGACCGTCTCGGGTCTGTAACAGACGCCAACGTTTGTTTCCCCCCCGAAGTGTAAACTGACCTGTATGGAACTAAGACACGACCTGAAACTGTGTGTAGGAAATGGAGTGTGGGAGACGCAGTGTGCTTTCTCTCATTTCCGCCCTTCCCTTTCCTCCCCTTCCGCCCCCCAAAAAGACAACTCACCGGAGGTTTGGTTTATACCGAAGATCGTCTGTTAAGATGAAGAATCACTAAAACAAAAACACATATATAAAAAGCTGGCCCATCCAGAGTAACACAATTCGTAGGTAAGTCTGTCAAAAAAAGTAACTGTTAGTTCCCAGCAAAAACAACAACAATTGAATAGACATAACGTCAAATCCAAAGAAAGAAAATTAAAACCATAGCCATTATAGTGCCTCCTACAGGCCATTGTCCTGTGCATAGTAGCCCAGACTAGACGCATTAGGCTTCCAAGTTAGTTCCAAGTCATATTCTAATGTTGTTCAGAGAGATGAGAGCAACGCTCCGATACAGCAGGAAGAGCCTCTCCCTGCCTTCCTGCTTTAGCACCTATGTATGCGGTGTTCGGAGGTTGAGATGATGGACGCGTGCTGCACGCATACGGTACAGTTGTGGTCACACTCGAATTGTTCCGTGCCCGGGACGCCTGAACCGTCCCCCAGACCACCTTGTCAAGTGGTCCCGGAACGAATCAAGTGTGAACACTAACCAAACGATCCGGACTTTGGGGGGAATCCTCGGGTCTGTAGTGTGAAACCGCCCTAATAGGTAGGGGATACTTTACCATAATCGATGTTACCTCCATTTTGTGAAACATTCCACCCCTCTCCGAGTCTGAAAATATGTTTTTTGTTGATATAGAATGTCGTCCTTAAAAGTGGAAGTCTTCCCCCTACGACCTAAGTAAGGAAACACTCGCCTCCGGTTCCCATAGATCAGCACGTTTCAGCTCTTGTGAAAGTCAGTCAAAGCAGTAGATAGTAGGAGACGGAGAGCAAGAGAAACGAGAGAGAGAGAAAGAGAGATAGAGGCATAAAATGCCGCCCCGGCAAAGAAAACATTAATGCTGATAGCTTGTCTAGAATGCCAGTAGATCAGTTGCGTGTTGTCCACTAGGGGCGCTAGGGCGCCGCCCCACCTGCAGTTCCAATTGGAAAATAACTATTCTAATAAATACATTTTAAAAGTGTGGCACTGTGTATGTATATAGAATTCAATTGTTATATTCACATAAATGATATATTATCATAGAAAAGTGGGATGACTGATGAAAAAACACTGCTTGCAGCCTTTGTCTGTGTGCCGAAGGGCGTATTTTTCTCCGCCTGACCTGAGTTTAATGCAGCCACACAAGCCCACACTGGATTGGTTGACAGCTCGTGCTGAAATTAAATGTATTGTAGGGCGTAGAGACATACGCCCGATTTGGTTGATGCCGCTAGTTGTTAGTGGAAGAGCAGGAAGTCGGGAGAGTAAAGTTAGCTAGCTTTAGTGACTAATGTAACAATGACTAATGTGCCAGAGGAACAACCTGCTCCTAACTGTGTTGATTCTTTGTTTAAAAACCATTTAACTGATGAGCTGAGGCTGATGAGCGGCTTCAGCCACAGGCTCATCCTACCACGAAGCAGAACGGAGCGCGTTCCTTTGTGCCTACAGCCATTGGACTGTTCAACACGGTCAACAAGTGACCAGCGACCCCCCCCCCCA
>OMOT01087849.1:0-10547 GCA_900312575.1 Acanthochaenus luetkenii | reverse complement strand
AGACGCAATGTGAGCCAGGCTTTATAGTGGTTGCATCAATGGATATCCTTGTGGCGTTGTATAACCCATAGCTTGTGTTCCTCTCATCAATTGTGACAGCAAATGGACAATGCGGTTTACACGTTTGAGCAGCTGCTCTACCAGTCTCTGGAGACCCAGGGAGAAGACGACCTGTGTAAAACCATCCAGCGATGCCAGGACAGAGTTGACAAGGTGAAATAGAGAATCGATGACACTGACAAAAAACACAGAGGTAACAACGTAGACATAGATAGATGGATCAGCCAATGTGTGACAGAGCTGATGAGGTCAGTTGATGGCAATATTATTGACGACGAAATGTGAGTCACCGGCTCTATTTCCTGTCAGAAATATGATTACGACAGCAGCACAGTGCGCAAGAAGTTCTTCAGAGAGGCTCTGCTCCAGGTCATCATCCCATTCATGCTGAAGCAGCTGTCGCCGTCCTGCTCACCCGTGAGTAGCACTCTGTCATTATTGACAGTCACACACACACATTCACACGACCCTTCCCGCGCCTCACTAGACGTTGAAAGCACGTTGAAGCTCGTCGGTATCTCCTCCTTCCCCCAGGAGCTGCCTCGGTTCCAGGAGCTCATCTTTGAGGACTTCTCCCGTTTCCTGCTGGTGGACAACATCTTTGAGGAGGCGGTGCTGCAGTCTGTCACCAAGGACATAATGATGGGTGAGGGACATGACGCTGTAGGGGTGGCTGTGGTCATGATGTCGGTAGTAACCGTGGTAGCGGCTGTAGGAGAAATATAAGCAGCGGCAGACACAAGGACACAATCTTAGTTCCACCGATGAGAATAGTTTCAGCCAGGGGGGAGGACGTTTAATTCGTGGCCCGACGGCACTGCATGATGTTGTAGGAGTTTTGTCTAGATTCCTTTTTTGACGTGTACCTTGATTTGTCCACTGCGATTTTTAAATTGTAGTAGTCTTTCCAATTCATTGTGGAGCCCGAGCATCTTCCAGAATATCCTAATCATTTTCCAAATCTGATGTGCATACTTACATACAAATGTCTCCACAAACTAAATAAGATCCACAAATATGTTTTGTCTGCTACGAACAAAAGAACTGGTTCGCAAATATGTCGTTCGCGTGTAAAGCATCAGCTGGCACGTGTGGACATGTGTTTATCCGATCATGCTCGTCACAGTTCACAGCCTGCCGGACATACAGCGGCTCTTTAGTTTGTAACATACAAAACATATTTGTGAACCAGTTCTTTTGTTTGTAACATTTGTGGATCTTGTTTTATTTGTGGAACATTCATATCATTTATTTGTGGAACATTCATATCATTTATTTGTGGAACATTCATATCATTTATTTGTGGAACATTCATATCATTTATTTGTGGATCTCATTTTATTTGTGAAATGTTGATTTATTTACGAGACAATAATGACCCCGTACTTTCCCCCCCCAGCTGTGAAGGAGGCAGCTGTCCAGAGGAGACACAACCTTTACAGGGACAGCATCGTTCTGACTAACAGTGACCCCAACCTGCACCTGCTGGGGGAAAACGCCTCGGTGGACTGGGCCGCCAAATTTGGGGGCGACGAGCCAGAGCCAGAGCCAGAGGGCTCTCTGGGTGCGCGTGTTGAAGGAGGTGGGTCTGGGAGAAGACGCAGGCAGGTGGTGTCTATGGTCCTGCTGGACGGGGTGCCTCTGTCTTACGAGTCCTGCCTGGAAGTTCCAGGGGTGGAGCTTATCCCCGAGGAGGAAGGCGAGGTCAAAGGGGACAGCTGCGGGGGGGACGAGGAAGGGCCTGGTTCACCTGATGTTCCTAAGTCCCCTGACAGTGTGCATGAGATAATGAGTCTCATCAATCCAGTGGTGGAGGTGCCAGTCTCAGAGGAGAACCAGACCAGCCTGACCAATGTGACAGAGCTGGGATCGGGCACCGTCGCCCTGGAGGATGGGGTGCAGGAAGAGGTGACACTTATCACCAATGTGGTGAAGGGCGCGCCCAGGAAATCACCGCGAGACAAGGTATCCCCGCAGGAAATAATCCCGCAGCTGATGGGAACAGGGAAGCAGGAAGTTGACAAGGAACATCAGGAAGAAGCCGCCACCGAGAATGCCATGCAGGAAACAGAGATAGCGGAAGAGGAAGAGGTTTGTGCCACGGAATCGGAAGCTGAGTCGGCACCGCCACCACTGGCCAAAGACTCCAGTCCCCATGATGACAGCGGTTTTCAGTCACCGACCAATGAGGGTTTGGATGCAGGCGAGCCTCAGCCAGTCACAAATGGTCTGAAAGGAGAGGACAGAAAGGTTGATCCGGCACAAGGGAACGTGGTTTCAGAGCAGGGAGACAATGTTCTGCACAATGACTCTGAAACTGGAGAAAACTTTGGTGAGAAAGTGGCACAGTATGTATCAGATGTTCCTTGTGATATTTAAAGAGATAAAAGGGGAATGGATTATTTTTTATGGATTTTAACATTTAAGGGTTCAATTTGAAGCATTGCGCCATTGTTGTTTTGTTGCTGATATTGCCTACTGCAGTTCATTTACATATTTACACATTTTCTTTTGGACGTATTGTGACATTTCCTTGGTGATTGTTTTGTCTCGTATTTTCTCTGTGCAATTTAGTGAATCTCACTGCGGCTTTGCTTCACATCTTGTGTGTGCGACACTGAATTCAACATATCTGATTCGCTGAACTCTTAATTCGGTGTGTTCATGGGTGGAACCATAGGTCACCATAGCATAGGCATCATTTGAGTGAAACGCTACCGTGTCAAGTATAAATATGCACACTACAAACGCCCCTATATAGAAAGGCTGAGGGTCCATCATAATGATGACATCTCTAGTGGAATTCTTGTTTTACTTGATTTTGGCGACACCTCTGGTGATAAGCGGTCATTGCTTTGGTTGCTTTTGCACTCAATGTAGGCACTGACCCAACATAATAATAAAGACACTCTGTGTATTTTCATCTCGGAAAGGCAACACTGATATATCTACTTTAGGCTCGAGGATGGTTGCTTTACTTTTTTTTTTTAGCACGCTTGCCTTCCTCTTAGCGATTCGTGTTTCATTTCCCTTGGATTTTCTGTAGATACCGGTCTTTGTCTGTTCAGCCATGTTGGCTATCGCTGCTCATGCTAACTACCTAGTTATTCTACTGTTTTGTTGTTTTAAAAACGCTGTTGTTGCTTCCAGAATCGTAAAACGCATCACTTCCTGTGTGCCAGAGTATTTTCCCCACCTGACCCCAACTGAGTATAGGTCGAATCACTATTGTATGGTATCCGTTGGCAGTAGAGAGCAGCAAAGCTGACATTTATTTATATGAAAAAGTTTCTTATTAAGATTATTGGGTGCAGGGATCTCTTTGTAGTTATGACAGCCTCTAACTGGGCAGTACGGGGTACTATAATGAACCGTAACATTCAGTTGTATGGGGATTTGTTTTTGTATATTTCTACTTTTACCATATCTATTTTTTAAATATGTGATATTTGTTGACTTTGGAAGCATTTCTTATAATCACAAATGGCCTTAATGTTTCAACACGATTGTTTCCAGTACAAACTGTCAGGGAATGCGTGACACTTTCGCATTGATTTTTATATGCAATATTTTTTCTTTTACATCTGTCAACATTCTCTGTTTCTTGCTATTTTGCCTGTGGGTGTAGATGACCAAGATACAGAAAATGACTGTTCTTCATCTATAAGGTCTCAATGCAATTTCCATGAACCTTTAATCTGAGGACGCCCTCTTTATGGTCGAGGACGAGGAGGGAGAATCTTCACGTCACCACCTGATGGCTGCGTTCAAAACACTCGACTTTCTTATAGAGAATGTTATATTCAAACATTGAGTCAAACATGATTTCTATTTTAAAAAACAACCTTCCTTTTGTTTATTGTCATTTGAATGTTCCCAATATTTTACTGCAATGGACGTTTGTTGTGGGTTATAAGCTATTACAACCATATCTACAGTATATAAAAATGACATGAGAAAAATGCTTTTTTCTCAGGAATAAATGCAACCAGCAGAGGTGCTAGTCATCATTCCCCCTCGGAACAGAAATCTGTACCGCTGACAAAGGCTTATTCTGTCATAGCCATTTGTTCACGAGGGGAATTGAATAATAATCGCGGTTTCAGTAACTGTTACTGTTTTTCAGAAAAGGTATGCTGATAGTAAAGTGTTCCATAAAAACTGGAGGTTTGTCATTGAATCGTTTCATCACAAATCAAAACATATTACTTGCTCTAATGTTTGCATTGTTACACTTAAATGATAGGCCTAAATTATTGAAATACACTGGTCTATTATCTGTTCGGCTAACCTAGTTTTTAGGGACATTTTCTCCCTGCGTGTCACCAGCACCTCACAGCTCTACACGGGAATCCATACTCTTATGGTAAATTGTGTTCACTTTTATACCCATCTGTAATGGACACTAATCTACCTTCGGTTCTAGGCGAGTCACAATGTCCCATTTTGAACTTCCCATCGCCACTGTATATATTTGAGGTAAATTTGTCTCGACTGGGCTATGAGTTTGTAGCCTTCAGACACGATTTCTTCCCAAGATCCATTACTTACAATGGAGGACCGTTGACTCTCCCCTTCTCCTGTTTATTTATTATAAAAGTGTGGTGTATACACACAGTTGTCAACATCCTTCTTTTATTTGTATGTTTAGTGTTACTTACTGAAATATATGGATGAATAAATACAATTTTATCAACACTTCTCTTTATTATAAATCACGTTATTAAAGAACATGTTATTCAGTGACAGAAAACATCAGTAAGAACATTCATATACACTCATTCAACAGTAAACAAGGCACACGGTTTTATTTCATAGTTTAAATATAGGTCAAAATATTCCCTCTCAACCTGCTCTGAAAGAAAGGGATATTTTATGTGCTTTGTAAATTATTGCCACAGACCCACATTCACCGTCACGTGATGTGTGAGAACGAGTCAGCAATCCGTTGGCTAACCAAGACGACACATCCGAGGAGTTTACAACTAAAATCACATGATTGAGTCTCGTCAAAGTGGCAGTCCCTCAAACTGTGTATTGTCCTGTCTTGTGACCTCGGACTGTAAAACTGTTCCTTCTGAAAGTCATCAGGTCTGATTTCAAAACGCTATACATCCATTTTCAGAAACATACAAACAAACCTGAAATTCATTACTCAATATTTCAAATGTAGACGATTCCACCCATAAACTATTTTGCTATTTTGTAGGCAAATGTCACTAAATAGCCAAAAACATAAATATGTCAACAATATGAGTTTTACTTATTATTTTTTAACCAACCATCACTTTTTCTAGATGGCAGAGATCTCACTTTGGGATGTAAATTGGCTGAACCGAGTCTAGCAATGACACAACTTTGTGTTTGGTTTAAACACACAATTACAGACACAATCTTCATATTCCATGAGCTACAGTAGCTTATCTACAGTGTTGTGTTCTGCCTCTGCATCACTGAAATGTATTTCTCTTCTCTCTGAATCGGAATCGTTTTAGGATAGTTCCACACAAAAAAGATTAGAGTTTAAGTCAGCAATACTTCCTCCCCAAGGGAGTTATACATTTTTCACAAACATTACTTTGGGTCTAAACAGCTCACTGGGAGGTTCGCTGTATGAGAGGGCGCTGAGAAGGAAAACCTGTATGGGAGGCGGCAAGGTTTTACTAAGACCCATTGAAAGAAAGATAAATACACCCCGGTGTCCTAGTTAGGTGCTGGCAGGGGCTAAGGGACTATAGAAAAGGAAAGAAATACAGCACCCTTTATGAAACAGCTCCATAAAGAAGGATTGAATGCTCACACAAAGGCAATATGGCCACAACATTGGTATGAGCGTTACATTGTTCTTTTTGCCTTTACTAAGACTTCTACCACTAACCACCAGGAGCAGGACACGATGTCCCTTTTAAAAGGAGGAACCACTGAATAACTTAAGGAATTGTACATGTTGTCCTTAGGGGACATATGTCAACATTCTGTATGTTTAGTCAATACATGTGAAAATGAACAAAGCCAGAAACCAGAGAACGAAGACTGAAACTCGTGATAGACAATGACTGGGACAAAGATTCTGTGCACTCAAAGAATGTTTACGTTTGTTTATCTAAATGAGTTTTATTAGATAGTAATGATGTGCAGCGCATTGTTAGCTCTTCTCTCCCAGTCACCTGAACCATGTTCCACAACTCATTCTCCGTTATTCACTGCAGACCGTAATTTCTGATCCAGAAGAGGGAACGCTATGAAGTAACCCACGATAGAGCCCACGATGATGCCTAGGAAGATCCAGGTGTTGTAGGACATGACACAAAGCATCAGCATGTAGCCCAGAGTCACCTGTAGCACGTGGAGGGCCGTCTGGATACTGTGCAGCAACCATCTGAGGAAGGGGGAGACAATTACATCAATTAGTTATATTCCATAACGCAATTAATCCATATGTGAAAATCATTACCTGGGGTCCTTTATTCAATATAATTAAAATGTCTGTTAAAGTAATGTTGTCCTGGATGAAGGACTTAAGGACCGCTTAGCCTCTGTCATCATTTTACAGTAACCATCTGCTGATGATGCGGCTAAATTGGGAAACGAATGTCCACTAGGGATGGGTGGATCGAAGCTGGTATCGATACTTCGATACTCGCATGCTACTAATTTGGTATTGATGCCCTTTGACTTTACAGTTTACAATGTCCAGAGGTTTTACAAGACTGTTCAACCTGATTTCTTGCACTATTTTCCAAAAGCAATTCAGAGCCTTTTTCAATTTCTTGTTGTTGGTTTACTTTTACATATTAATTAATACATGTTTCTTTGTCTCTTTTGGTCGTTTCTCTTCTGATACATGAGTATGATAAATAAATAAAAAGTAAATTAATGTAACTGCTTTGGGGTCAATTCTTAATGTAAACATTAATATTTTAATAATGCACCAGGTTAGAGGGTTCCTTGTACAATTTACAGCATCTCTGAGAATCTCTTTCATATCCAAGCTAAATTGGTATTGTAACTGAAATGTCCCTAACCGAATAGATATTGAATCAAATCAATTTGGGAAATCAGTGGCGATACCCAGCCCTAGAGGTGTGTGGTTATTTTGTACAGATTGACAAATTCTTCATCAAATTTAAAGAAAACATACTATATCGTGATCCGTGATGGGTTAAATGCAGAGAATAATTTCACTAAGTGTGTGCGGTGCTCTGTGCATGTGTGTGACAATAAAGGATACATTATTAATTATAGTTATCGTGATATGAAATTACCCATATCGTGATAAAAGATTGTGTCCGTAATATCGCACAGCCCTAAAAAACACCCTGTACAATGTGTTCCGATAGGCTACATGGCATTTGCCAGAGTAGATCATCAACAGTACAATAATAGTTGTGATTTAACTTAGTGACGCAGAAACCTGCAACTAAGCCTCTAATCAGTACACACCTCTCATTAGCAGGTTGGGAAAAGATTTGATGTTGTAAGATGAGGGAAACATCACCACGACACACTTTACCAACTAGTTACCTAACGTCAAGTTAGTTAAACAGCAAATTACATTGTTGGCAGCAAACAAGACTTGTCTCAAAACTTTCTCTACATTACATCATTTAGCAGACGCTTTTGTCCAAAGCGACTTACAATAGTACATTTTTCGTCAACATTGTCAGACCAACTATACAACGCAGTCTTTCATCAGCTAAACACTTCAAAAGGAGAGAAAATGAAGATGACGCGGTTCTCTTGAAGACTATTGGCCAAAAGACTCGACTCGTCTCGCCAAAGATGTTTTATTGCTAAGAAGATCGTGACATAAAACGGTATCTGGTCTCAGGCCAATTGATGGGAGATTGCGTCCGACTTTGAGACCCGTTTCTCCGTGCCATGCATGTGTATGGGGAGAAATAAACACTATCTTGGATTATCAAGTTTTCATCTCCGGAGCAACTATTGAAGATATCGCGCCAATATTTGGAGTTACATCATGGCAAGGTAACTACACAACCCAAACCTCTACCAAACTTTAATGATGCTTTAACAATGTTAACGTTGGATTCCAATTCTGCTTTCTGGATAGTTTAAAGTGCAATTGTAAAAGAAGGTGGGGAGATGACATGCAACAACATGAGTCATGAGCGCAACTTAGCCGGTGAGCCACAGAGATGACCAGCTCAACATATTATTTCTAGCTTTTTACGTTGTCCTGATCACATCCCTGATTATATGTAACTAAATGTCTGCTTGACCCAGATAATAACCTGTTCCAGTTCATTTATATCGCCCTTTATCACAAGCGTGGCTGTCTCAAAGGACTTTACAGAAAATGAGCCAAACTAGATCTACCTGAACATCAATCAAAGGGATTACAGAATAGTATCAGACAAACACGGAAACAGAACCAAGTACAAGACAAACAAAATACATTTTTAGCAAGCTATAGCAGGCCTAACTATGTTATTTTTCACAAAAGGACCCACACCTGTTCCTGGTGGTATGAGTGTTTGGGTGCGGTTCCAAGGCCAGAGTGGATTCGGAGGAAGTTCTGCTCTCCCCGTGGGACTCCAAGAAAGAGGAGTTGAACGAAGGAGACCGAGGCGGCGCCAGCTTGGAGCAATTCCCCAGCCAGACCTTCCACACTTTGAGTACCTCATAGAAGACTGTCAGCAGGAAGACCACAAACACAGACAGCACCATCCCTGGAGACACAAACAGCAACACACACACACACACACGATGACCTCACACACCAGAACTCGGCATCACGCTCACACGCACACACACACACACACACACACACACACAATGACCTCACACACCAGAACTCGGCATCACGCTCACACGCTCACACGCACACACACACACACACACACACACACACACACACACACGCGCGCGCGATGACCTCACACACCAGAACTCGGCATCACGCTCACACACACATTCCCTTAATGCTAGCTGGCAATAAGGATAGCAAAACAAAAAACAAGCTTCTCCACTTCTTTACGTTTCTGCCTTTGGTCAGCATGTCTGACTGTAATCATTGGTATTTACAGATAACTCGCCCTAGGTAGTTGAGCTTAGGGCACTATGGTGCAATATGGTGGAATATTGTAAATTCATGTAAGATCATACAGGGTTCCCAACTTCCCACACCTTTTCACAGATGAAATTCCCACATTTTCCATGACCAAATTTGAATGAGACCGAGTTCAAATGTAATCATCAACAACACTAACTTTAAGCATTAGTTTGTTTTTCCACATTAAAATCAAGGATTATAAAATTATCTCAACTCCGTCAACAAAAAACAGTCTGCAAACCAACAAACCTGTCCTCCAGCATGGAGGTCTAGACTGTTTCAGAGCCAGCCACGGCGTTCTGTCACATTTGACAGTATTCTAAAAATATATATATGAATATAAATTAACATCACAAATTTTCCAAAACGTCATCCCTTTTATCATTTATCATAACTTCTCCAGGCTTTCCAGGAGTGTGGGAACCCTGGATCACAACAGTGCTAAGGGTTATGTAATGTTGTGTAAAACGTTCTCTTCGCCAGGCACTGGGAATAACCAGCTAAACAGGTGACCCCCCCTGAGGAGTTGACACTGCTGGTTTGTTACCCTGCCGCTTACCTGCAGGTCCATGCACATCCCAGAAGTCAAACAACAGTTTCACTCTGCTTGACACCTCGAACACCATCTAGAGTAGACAATGAAAGGCCAAGTTAAAATACTGCACAGCAGAGTCCTACTCTAACTGCTGATCTATGAGCAGATCACACACAGTGGAGTTCAATGTGAAAGCCTCTGGTCATAATTAAAGTGATCTATTATGTGATCAGTCTGATCCCAGGTGTTATAACAATGCTGACCTAATCCTTCTTCCCTCCGTGATCAGTGATGTGAGACAGAGCTATTGACAGGCTTAATTATCAGGCCATCGCACCCTCCCTTCTTCTCCTCAATGTTCTGGTGCAATGGCTTAGAAATAACTTGATCACTGATCTAAGCCAATTGCCTCTGTGCTTACTTTTCTACTTTTTCCTACTAGCCCGATAGATGTAGCTATTCGTTTTCATTGTGGACATGGTGTGTCTATTGGTAAATCTGGTGAAACCCTACTGGGGTGAGGCATAAATAAGTAAAATGATGGGAGAAGCAGTATACTACTTCTTTTGATTCAGCAATATCCTTTATGCAATGTGCATGCAGACTTGTCTCTATACTCTCTTGTCTATACAACGCTAAACCTAGCACCTGCTCTGTTCGACATGGATGCCGTGGATACCATGAATGCAAAGAGAATTGAATTCACGCTGTGCAGAACAAATGTCTATTCAGCTGATCATGCCAACATTACAAAAGAATACTCTGTATTCTCAATCAGACACCTACAACTTGTAGAGGAATGTACTTTGTGTGTGTGTGTGTGTGTGTTTGTATCAGAGTGTGGGAGTCAGCTGCTCAATCCCTGTCAGTCTCTCC
>OMOT01087832.1:0-13209 GCA_900312575.1 Acanthochaenus luetkenii | reverse complement strand
CCTACCTGAACTGACCTATCTCCTTCTACTCTTTTCTCCCCCCCCCCCAAAAAAAAAGAAAATACACTAACAACTCTGACTACTAATAACTACTGCTCCTATTGAAGTGTTTCATGCTACTTGTTCATATTGAAGTGTTATATGCTACTTGTTCCTATTGAAGAGTTTAGCTGAAGAAAGACTGCGTTGTATAGTTGGTCTGACTGATGTGGATGAAAAAATGTACTATTGTAAGTCGCTTTGGACAAAAGCGTCTGCTAAATGATGTAATGTAATGTAATGTAAAAGAATGTTGGGTCCCCCATACTTTTATAAAACGGTAACGGTAAAACAAATGATAATTTTTTTCAATAAAACTTAAAACCACATATATGTTGCTCGTGTGATCGCACACATGATTTCTATATCTCTCCCAAACCTAGAAACCCAAACCTAGAAACCAGAGGGCCAATCTGGGGTATTACTATGCCACACCTTGTGGAGCTACTCCATTTGCAGTGAATAGGAAAATAATTCTGACAACACTTTGAGAGTGCTGATTTTCTAGACTTACGACTGCATTTTCTGGTTCACAAATTTGAGCACTTCCATGAAATAAAACTAATTAGTGTTGTAAAACGTGGACATTCCAGATAACAAAGTCAACCTGCTCTGCATTTTTAACGGAGCAGCTCCACAAATTGTCACTTGATGGCATCACAGTCCAAAGACATGTTTTTGTGTAGTATGGTATATGGTGTATGTATGACACTATATGATGTATATGTATTATGTACAGGATATGATGATGTAGTGTGTTTATATATGATGGTATGTAAGCTGCTTTGGATAAAAGCATCTGCTAAATGCCATAACGTAATGTAATATAACAGGTTATAGTCACTGTTCTCTTGTGAGCGAGTTGTTCTTGTTGACTAGCACAGCTTGAGCGTCATTAAAATAACAGTAAATTGACTGGTCCCTTCTGAGGCTATAATGTTTACTAAGCCAATTTTTTTTCTTGCTGTTTCATAGAATATCTTCAATAACCACATGCTTGATGTGAACGTAAGGTGGCTGGCTGTGCTGTACTTCAAAAATGGCATTGACAGATACTGGAGGAGAGTAGCCCCTCAGTAAGTGTCTACCCTCTTGTCTCTATATTTCTTGCTCTCTCTCTCGCTTCTGCCATGCTCTCTCGCTTGCTGTCTTGCTCTTTCTCGCTTTCTGTTTGTGCCTTCTCTCTCCCTGCTTTTTGCTTTGTTCTCTCCACTCTATCTGTCTCTGTTCATCAATCTTTGTCTCTCGGTTTGTCTTTGTGACTTTCACATTCCACTCATGTTTATTTTCTCATTGATTTATTCTCACATTTTTCTCTTCCAGTATTCAACTTTCCTCTTCTGTCTTCATTACCTTAATCTTCCCTGTTTGCTTTCCTTTTACCTATTATAGCTTGCCTCTGCAATGTTCTGTGTTCACCACTTTCCCCAGCTTTTTTATTTCTTGTTTTCACCCTCCGATTGATTGAGATGTCTTCAAAGCTCTGGGCTGTCCTTGGGTAGGTGTCTAGCTGGCTTGTGTTGGATATTAATTAAAACATTTCAGCCAACTCTCACTTTGTCTTTACCAGAAACAATCTTACTATTGCGATTGCGTTCTCCACCTACACATATGACCGACAGCAGAATGGAATAAGTCCAGACACATTCTCTAAAGGTTGTCAAAAGGCATTCTAGGAAATGTTGGAAATAACTAACTGAAGTAGAAGTAGATGAGGCAGATTGAGAGAAAGTAGGTAAATTACATCACCTCATTATGAAATAACTCCTAGAATGCATTTAATTTCACAGATTGATTAAATATAACAGTGTAACAGTCCATGGGTGGAAACAAAATAAATGCTCCTTAGAACAAATATTTTGTTGAAATTACTTTGTATAATTGGTAGGAATTTAATTAGTATAAAAGCCTATCTTGGAGATAGAGGTGGTGGGAAAAATCGATTAATGTAAGAATCGCGATTCTATTGTCTACGACAAAAACACACATGATGGGAAACATGGCTGCGCTCACTACCCAGAATGAAACAATCTTGAAGCGACGGGCACAATTTCCAGCACTGTCCTACCATATTATCAATAAAAAATCTTTTTCACTTACAAGCTGCTCTGACCACTGTTTTTATTCACCACCATAATGTGTTATTATGCAGATTTAATGTATGTATGATATAGGGTTGCAAATTCTAGCGAATTTCCTTGATCGATAGTCGCCAAAGTTTTTTTTGTGTTTAACTTAATGATTGCATTTCACCAACAACTCCAGTTGACACAATTAAGATGAGATCTCAAATAGTTCAATTTGATCGTTACGTTTGAAATGTTAATCGACCAAATTATTAACGATCGTTAACCGATTAACGACTAATCTTTAACACCCCTAGTATGATACGTGACACAAAAACACTGTGTATATACAGTACCAGTCCAAAGTTTGTAAACACCTGCTTAAACCAGTGTTTTATTATTAAAAATGCTTTAAAACTGTATAAACGTGTCTATTAACAGGATTAGATGCCATGCATTTTTAAATATGGTGAGTGGTCTATTTATGATTTTTAATATGAAAGATTCTACAGGTCCTGGAGCGTCTGTTAAGATAGACGTCACCATGAACACCAGGACATACCAATATATTTAAATAAAACAATGCACCACCCCTCTCCCAATGAGCTTTCCATTTTCATTTAAAAATTACACTTTTGAATGCGATTCACTTATGATTATCTGCGTATATAAGTACACATATATAATGAAATAGAAAGTGTCTATAGACAAGTTCATACAGTTTAAAGCATTTTTACTGGTTTAAGCAGGTGTTTCCAAACTTTTGACTGGTACGGTACATTTAATAAATTTAAAAAAGTTTGGTGGGTAGAATTTTTCATCTACCAGACATTTGGCTGGTGAGCTAAAAGGTTAATTTTGGACCCTGCTGACAACACAGTAAACATGTCCGTTGCTGCGCAGCTGGGGAACTTTTTACATATGAGGTGTTACGCACACACCCTCAACCTCGCCTGCCAGCGAGCCTTGAAGTTGCCCTCAGTAGTCCGACTGATCGGTAGAGTCAGGCGCATCACTAGCTTCTTTCGCAGCACCACCATGATTCATGCTCTGGAACAGAAGCAGACCCCGCTAGGTAAGCCATGAAGGCTTTTAAATGTTTTATGTACATCAGAGTGTGTGTATAAATGAAGTTCACTTTATATGATCCAATTTAGCTCAATTGTTAGAGCAAGGCACTAAGACTGCCAGGTTAAATTTCCACTGTGGAGAAGAATGTAAAATATCATCCACAGCAATTTCTTTAAATTAATATCTGTGTCTATGAAACTGGTCCTGCATGTGTCGGTACTAATCACAATATTAAAACACTGAATACAAACCACAGGGGCCAATTGACAACATGGGATATTTGGTTTAGATGTAGTTTTTACTGACAAACTGACATGACAAATTAAATACAACACAGCAGTGCTTTGCACAATAAAAGATAAGTACATTCAGCTGACTCAGTGTTTTTTAATCATGGTGCCATCATTTTGCGCTTGGGGTGTATTTAATGGGTTACTGTAGTCAAATGGTGAATAAGTCATTGAAAATCACACCGATAATCGTCAATAATCGAAAATCTTTCTGAAATTGAATTGTGACCCTAAGAATCGAAATCGAATCGTGACATCAATACCGATTCCCACCCCTAATAATCAGTGACAAGCTCGCTATTTAAAGGGCCAAGTCTGCACCGTAGGCCTACACACACAATATGGCATATTCTGTGTGCACACAACCTTATGGTTGAATGCCCTTATAAGAAGCTGGCGGGGCATGTATGTATGCAAATTCAGTTGTACGAGAATGCAATTTCAATTTAAGAATCGGTGGCATTCCTTGTTCGGGGGATCGCAGCTGAGAACACTGGCGGTTTAGAACACATTTCCACGCCTTCATGAATCCAGCGGGGATCTTTCTTAAGGTTGGTCTATGAAGTTCATAAGAAGACACTTAAGAAAATGTTCCAGAATGAGGTCCATTTTTCGTAACAAATTCGTCATAATGGTCTGGATGATGGCTCTTCAGATGGGTAACTAAATTTGTAGTGTTGAAGGAATGCGACATGACTCCTCGCATTACCAACGCAGAGCAAGCATTGCAAATAGCAACTTCTGGCATCTGTAAAAGACGCTAAAAAACCTCCACACCGTAGACATGTTTGTTTTCCCTCTTTCATGCATGTGCAGAGTAACAATAGCAAAACACCTCACATTCATTTTTGTACCCACTTGCTTCCCACTTTTGAACACATTTTGGTTTCGGTGTGTGCCTTGAGTCTTGACTGATCTGAGGCGTTTCCCCAACTACCAGTCACGTTGCCTATTTCGTTTTCTTTCCATTGTGTCTAATGTTCCATGCTAACGCTGGCTCAGCCAAGCTGCAGTGGGCGCCAAAATTATGAAAGTTGTGAATGACGTAAGATTTACTTATTGTCCTGGTAATATGTTCAAATTCAAGTCACATGTAGGTTGCATGCCTCAGGATCCGATTTGTACCACATAATTGTGTTCCAGATTGGAATTAAAACAATACCTAGGTGTTGTAAATTTAAAGCTCACTCCTACTACCTTTGTATATTTGAGGTTGTTCTTGCAGTCACTCAATGCTGAGAACTTTTTGTTGAAACAAGACCTGCACTCTCCATGCCTCCCAAGTTGTCTTAACTTTTGTTTCCTCTCAAATCTTCTGTCGCTGATCAAGGTTACAGAGTGATTTATTCCTCACTATTTTCCTCTCATTCACCACTCCCACCCACCTCCCTCTCTTGGTCTAGCTTCAGCTGATGGATGTTTGGGTTGTGTAGTTACAAGGGTTGCAAATTCTAGGGAATTTCCTTGATTGATAGTCGCCAAAATTAATGAACGACTAATCGATCAATTGATAACGATGCACCAAAAAAAAGAAGCTTATGAATATTACTTATTAGAAAATACAAAATGCATATTTTTTTCTCAATCAAAGCTTTATTGAAACATTAGATAAATGCATCTGTTTCATGGCATAACACAAACATAATTAGTATGATATTTTAATAAGGCTCTGGAAATTTCGCTCGCTCTTCCGAGGCGAATCAGTGACTAACGCGTTCGTCTATGACATATAACGTTACAAAAAATAAGATGAGCCTTAATTAGAAACTTACATTTGCTAAATGATTGAAGATTGAAGATAAATAACGTTTTTGAAAACAAAGCTATAATAAATTCCCTCTTGAAATAAGAAAGCTGCGACAAACTACGACAGCTCAGGCCTCAGTTTCAAATTTAAACTACATAAGTGCAGTAACTATCCAAGCCTGTTGATTTTTATTTAACAATACAAGCATATTTACATGACCAGAGTCGTGTGCAGTCGGTTTACAGTGAGACAGCTGCTGAAAATACACGTTCCGGTGCGGCCTATATGTCACAGGCAGCAGAAGTAGCTTCGCACTAACTTTACCAGCCTCTGGAATCTTCCTCCGTGGACTTTCCTCCAATCTGTGGGACTGATATTTAGCGATGGTGGAATGTCCTTCAGAAAGTTGTCCACTTCTGTTTCCATGTCGTTGGTGCGGGTGAAGTAAGTTAGTGGTCGCCCATTAGCATTAGCATCGTATATTTATATATAACTTTTAGAAATTTAGATTCATTTTGGCATATGATTAGACTTTTACTACTCTTTTGTAATATAAACTTGTCATAGAGGGGGCAGGACAAGAAAAGCCTTGGCTTCATCCTGTCCCTTCTCGAACTTATTTGATTTAAAATTTTTATGTTGTTGGTGATTGTTATAGATTGTGTTTGTTTATGGTTCGAGAAAAATAAAGATCAAATCAAATCGTGTCTCACAGGCTGCAGCCCTCCTGGACTGCAGCACTGCCTGTGAACTCCGACCCCCTGTTGTTGGTCACATGGTTCGCTTCGTGTTCTTATGTGTAGTGCGCGCGCCCTCTTGTGTTTAACTTAATGATTGCATTTCACCAACAACTCCCTTTGACACAATTAAGATGAGATCTCAAATAGTTCAATTTGATCGTTACGTTTGAAATGATAATCGACCAAATTATTAACAATTGTTAATCGATTAACGACTAATCGTTAACACCCCTAGTAGTTACCTTGCCATGATGTATCTCCAAATATTGGTGAGATATCTTCAATAGTTTCTCCATTGATTAAAACTTGATCATCCAAGATGGGGTGTATTTTTCTCCCCATAGACTTACATGGCACGTTGAAACGGGTCTCAAAGTCACACTTTTAGCACACAAACTAACGCAAACAAAGCGGATTCTGCCAAAGTATAAAATGACAAAACCTGGGCCGGTTTCCGATCCGGACACACAGTCATTTTGTACACACTGACTATACAGGCATTCGTTATTATGAGATAATACGGCAAAAAACAACAACAACACTTCAATGGAAATGTTGTTGTCTGAAGGCTATTCACGCCCGAGGTACCTAGACTTGGCGGCACGGTGGCGCAGTGGTTAGCACTGTCGCTTCACAGCAAGAAGGTCCTGGGTTCAAATCTCGCCTGGCCCTTTCTGTGTGGAGTTTGCATGTTCTCCCCGTGTTTGCGTGGGTTTCCTCCGGGTGCTCCGGTTTCCTCCCACAGCCAAAGACATGCAAATATATGTGTTTGTGTGTAGTGTAGTACATGATGTGATGTACTATGTATATGATGCATGCAATGAATGTAAAGCCCTTTGAGACATACTTGTATAAAAGGGCTATATAAATAATTGAGTACTGAGACCAAGGTATGCCTATTTAATTCATTTGCCTTTGTTTTGTATTTGACGGTTACATAGATGTGTACAATTTGCTCTTTCTTTTCATAGCCGACACATTTGACACAATTGTATTTATTTTGATGCCAATGACGTTTTATTGAACTTGTTTTTTTCCATGTAATGTTTGATTTCAAGCACGTTTTGTAAGGAACTGATTAACCAAGACCGAGTATTCTTAGGTTTTAGACTACGTTTTTGACGCCTATGCTCTGCATATTGATTATAATCAGTTTGTTTTAGTGGTCATGTTGTTTTTAAACTGAGTATTGCTCTTGCATTTAACATGGTCAACTTTTTAAAAGAACGCTTGAACATTTGTGCTAAGGAATAAAAAACAATGTGTGTCACACTTGGTTGTATTCCATGTTTTTGTGTGAGTCTGCCATCTTGTGGCGAGAAGTCTATATTACCGGTATTGGGCAACATATCAAACTGGTTTTAAAATTCTCACACCGTCCCAAGCCTACCTGACTCTGTGATTTTTGGAAAGAAAAATGTGAAATTTGCGTTGATTTTACTATTTGAATTAGGAAGAAGATCAGGTAGCTAGTTTACGAGACCAAATCACCTGTTTAGGAGTGGGTGTGGACATTTGGACCTATCAGGTAATTTCTTACACGTGCAATAACAAACAGGGTGATTCGGTCTCGGATTTTCTTCCTTATTCAAATAGTAAAATCGACACGAAGTTGACATTTTTATTTCCAAAAAACACTGATTCAGGTTTTGTTATTTTATACATTGGCAGAATTGTTTATGTGCTAAAAGTTTGACTGCAATGTAAGTATATGGGGAGAGAGTTACACCATGGCAAGGTAACTACACAACCCAAACCTCTACCAAACTTTGATGATGCGTTAAGCCAGGGGTTCTCAAACGTATTTGTACAGAGGACCCCTTATATGAGACATTTTTTTGAGGACCCCCTCACATACGTCTCGAACAAATAATTGTATATTAGGCCTATTCTCACACTCCTCGTATTGCAGCATTTCAAAGAACAGACATTGCAGCATTTCAAAATACAGAATATAAAACGATGTATTCAATTAAATTGTAACCACATGAACAATAATCTTTTCATCATTGAATTTAATGTTGATTCATTGAATTTATTTTAATGTTTACAGTAGGGTTGCAAATTCTAGGGAATTTCCTTGATCGATAGTCGCCAAAGTTAATGAACGACCAATCGATCAATCGATAACGAAACAGCTAAAAATGGCTTATGAATATTTCTTATTAGAAAATACAAAATGCTTTTTTTTCTCAATCAAAGCTATATTGAAGTATTAGATAAATACACCTGTTTCATGGCATAACACAAATATAATTATGAACGCTTTGTTTATGTATTGTGATAAGCCCCGTCTCTAAACCGGGTCTCCACCGGGCCGGAGATGACAAACCAGGAAGTATAATGTCCACAACGGGGTTTACGTTTCAAAGCACACAGCTTTATTACCTTTCTCAGGTACAGGCAGGATTATTCAGAGTCCAGAGTCACTACATGAGCATATACAGTCCAGGGTTTGCCTATAGGCATAGTCTGGCAGGCATCGTGAGTACAGTTCAGCATTAAACAGGTTCTTCAGCGAGGGGGATTTACGGACCGTCCGGAATCCCAAACCCTCGCTACTCTCTCACTGTCTCTCTCTTGCTCACTCACTCACTCTCGCTCGCCATCTCTACGCCCTTCTTCACCCTAAGTTACACTCCATGGGACACACTAGCTTCCTCACGGGTCACACTCTATGCCTCTCTTCCCTACTCTTTTTATAGGGCCTGCTCTCGGCCCCGATTGGCCCTGTGCTTCCCCTTTTTTCGGGCCCAGCTGCCTTGCATCCCGCTGAGTAGGGGGATGGCGGTCCCTGGGCTCTAGCGCCCCTAGAGAAACCTGCCCACACTGCTCCTCTTTCCCTTATCCTCCCTTCAACACCCTCCGTCTACCACAGTATGATATTTTAAGGCTCGGGAAGTTGCGCTCACTCTTCCGAGGCGAATCAGTGACTAACATGTTCGTCTAAGACATACAAAAATAAGATGGGCTTCCTGGACTGCAGCACTGGCCTGTGACCGACCGACCCCGAGTTACGGCTGCACAGAAGTCCCCCGCAGCGCTCCAGGCTGAACGCAGCACATTTCAGTCAAATTGAACAGTTAAACTATTGTTTGTGTGTGTCGAAGACCAGCACAGCTGTTCAGATATTCATGATAGGCATATAGCACGGCTTCTTGTGTCTTATTGCTTAAATATAGCATTATAATAATTGAATAGGCATTATATAGCCCTATAAAATAGAAAAATAGACAAGAAATTCATATATATATATATATATATTAAAGCTATCAGAACGATTCCCCAGTTTGAGAATCACTGCTTTAAGCTTCTTTGGAGTTACAGTACATCCACAGTTTTATCCTCTGTTTTATGTTTTGGTAGTAAGACCAAATTCCATGTCTGTCTCCTCTATCCTGCCCTTCCTACTTCCTTTCAACATTTGTGTTTCAGTGCTTTGTCAGAAGAAGAGAAGATGTCATTGCGTGCTGGTCTCATCACAAACTTCAATGAGCCTGTCAACCAGGTTAGTGGAATACAATAGAATGTACTATGTAGAAATATTAGATATGATTATGAATGATAATCATACTAGATATTCAATAAAAACATTGATGAATGAGCTTCATACATTGATATAATGAAACTTGATTGTTAAACAATTTTGTGAAGATTGGTACCAAGGAAATGTGTTTTAAAGGTCAATTTCACTGTAGTTGTACCTGCATTGATATCAATCAAAATAAAATGACATTGTTTTGAAATTACAAAATAATGAAGCATCATTTGGTCAGGTTCGAAGAAAAAAAACGGGATCGCATTTTGATTTTCTAAATTCTGTTCACATACCTGGCTCTTTTGTCATGGAATCAGCCTGTTATGTTTTTTTAGGGATCTTCATAGAGTGGTGGTGCAATACATGTGCATTTTTGTGTCTGGTTTGCCTCATTGACATGTGAGTGATACCACAAAGGGAGCATACTGGGTCTTATAGCACATAGACGTCTGCGATGGTGGATCAGAGGGGCACTGAAATGTGTGCACTAATGGAATTATAAGGCACTTTGGTTAAAAGTGTCCACTAAATGGCATATGTTATGTTGGTGACCCACTCCAACAAATGGGCAATACTGTCTTTTTATAATAGGATTCTTTGGGCTATATAATAATTGGAAGTACCTGTGCATGATACATTACATTTACATGGAAACAATGTCTTATATTTAAATGATATCAACAAATCCCAGTGATGTTTACTGTTATAGTAGTTTACTTTGAGAATAAATTAAGCTGGTTCCAAAGAAAGGGAGTTTTTTTAATACAAAAACATAATCCAGGCATATTAATGATAACATAGCTGTCTTTGAAAAGTAATGACTTATTTATAACTGAAAATTGAAAGTAATTACATACTAATTACTGATAACTTCCAGTTAATATGTTGGCCAAAGGTGTTTTTTAGGCATGCATGTTTTTCGAAGACTATATATATTGTATATAGTGGGTAGTGCTAGGAAAATATAATGGTCAGAAGAGCTAAAAGAGGACAAGTGGCTATTGCTACTCTAACCTATGTGCTTGACTACATTTCATACCTCCTTATGCTCCCAAAAGGTGCTCAACTGCTATGTTGTAGAGGACCGGAGTGGGCAGTCAGTTGCTTTGGCTTTATTTATAATTTTACTTTGCTCTGTAAAAAGGAGTATTGGATCATTTGGGGAATCTGAGACCATATTGTGAATATCGTTTTTTAATGTACTGTAAATTCCAAAACATTATCCGAAAAAGGCATTAAGCTATCCAATATGTAACTGTAATCCCATCAAAAATAGCTCAAATGACACTTTTCAGATGACTGATTACCTCCTTTTTGTAGTCTGATTATGTACCACCATTATGCACCCAACAGTTACTACCGTTCAAATCAATTGTTGCCACCAACAAATATGTGTACTCTATGTGCATGCACCAGAGCCTTATTATCTGCCAAATGAATGGACTGCATAGCTTTGTAGCTCCATTAAAGTCTCCCTAATAAAGAGAGATGAAGTGTATTTACAGCCATATGTTCTATACCTCTTCTCTCCAAAGCCACACACTTTGTCTATTTGACATACCATTACTCCGCTGCAGAAAAACAAATGCCTGATGGAAAACCAATAAATGTCATCAATCAATTCTCCCTGCATGAGCAGAAGTTCTGGTCATTGATGCGTGTGTGTGTCTGCATATGTGTATAAACATAACGTATTTAGACCGCTTTCTCAAATGACCATTGAATGTCCACTCAGACATGCCTAGACAAATTAGCTGTGTGCTTTATTGCCATATGGACTGTGGGTTCTCTCTGGTACAGCCATGGAAGTATTATATTATTGGGTACTGCAGCTGTCTCACAGACCTATAATGTACAATCTAGTTAGGAGAACATATGGTGGGAAACCGTTAGAGACACACACACACCACAAACATGTTATATAATCTGTATATGCTGTGAGGTTATGTCACCAGAGCACATTGAGTGCCCTTTCCTCTCCGTTGTGATTACAGGTAAATGGTATTACAGATTGTGTTTACTTACTCTTGCTTTTCCAACAGATAGCGACCCAGATCGCAGTGCTGATAGCCAAGGTGGCCCGTCTGGACTGCCCCAGGCAGTGGCCAGAGCTCATCCCCAACCTGCTGGAGTCAGTGAAGGGCCAGGACGACCTGCAACAGCACAGAGCCCTGCTAACCTTCTACCATGTCACCAAGACCCTGGCGTCCAAACGCCTAGCACAGGACAAACGTCTTTTCCAGGATGTAAGTCCACAGTTACTGCCATGGTTTGTCAGGTGTTTTGTTGTCACTGTCTTTTCCAACCTCTCTTGCATCTCTGGGTCATTCACCATCTTTCTTTGGCTGTCTTGTCTTCTACTCTCTAAAACAGTAGAGCTTTTGCACAACTGAATACAAGGCAACAAGTGGGTAGGAGAAGACCATAGGTTGACAAGTAAAGAAAGAAAAGGCTATTGGCTAATAACAAAGTTCAGTAGACAGTACATGGGAGCTTTTACTTTCTTTCTTTGTCTTCTACTCTGCCTTTGCCATGTTCAGTTTTCCTTAGTTTTTCTCTATATCTCAGTTTTTACCTCAAAATTCTTTTTTACATGAGTAGTATATGCATAGAGATTATCTTGAGGGTGACACCATCATGCAATATCAGACTTTGCCTCTAGGAGATGCTGTTTAGCTGCTGTGTGAGATGTGTAAAATCCGAGAACTATGGCCATCAGATCCTCTGTGTGCACATGTGTCTGTTTGCATACATGACTCATGTATGATTGATGTTTGTATTTGAGAAGGGACTTGTATATGACACTGGAAGTGAGAGAGAGACACACAGAGAAATATGGAGAGAGAGGGGAGTGTGAGTGAGTGACATGGTGTACACGGGCCTGTGCATTAGTGCATAAGTATCGATTATTTTCGAATAATCTATCAAATATTTTATTGAATAATCTAGAAGTTAAAAAAACAAAATTTTGCATATTTAGAAAAACAAGGCAAGGTAAACCTAGCTCAAGCTCCACCCCATTCAGCCAGTGGGGAACATTTGACCTAATTCTGGAACATTTTCTTAAGTGTCTTCTTAAATATCTTCTTATGAACTTCGTAAGAACAAATCTAAGAAACGACTACACGTGGAAATGTGTTCTTAACCCTCAAAACTGTTCCCAGCTGCGCTCCTCCAATGAATGCCACTGATTCTTAAGTGGAACACGCGTTCTCGTGGACGTGAATTTACATACAGAAATGCCCCGCCAGCTCCTTATGAGCGCATGCAACCATAGGACCGTGTGCAAAACAGAAGCTTTTATTTGTCACATGCAGCGTCATCCCAGTAAGATGAGCAGTAGAATGTTTCTCCACTGGCTCTTACAATGTGCACACTAAGCAAGGTTCTAAAACATCTGTCCGTCTCTCTGTTTTCAAGGAATTCCTTCAAATATCCGGGTTTTTGCGTTGCTTGTTCCACCAACCATTTCCCACGAAAATGATCATTTTTGATATTGATTTTCGATAAGATCCAACGTTATCGGTTCTGCTATCGGTAGGTACTAGAAATATTATGGAGTGAGATTTATATTGTGGCAAATGTGTTTTTTTCGAGGAATTAAACGTCCCGAACATAATTCAATTTGGCGCTTCCTCTATCTCTCTTTCTGCGCGATGGGTGGGGCTGTGCTCCGCTCTTACACACATACGGTACAGTCTTAGGCGGAAATCCCGCG
>OMOT01087830.1:0-11455 GCA_900312575.1 Acanthochaenus luetkenii | reverse complement strand
TTTCAAACAGTTTAGACACATGAAAAAGCAATGATGAAAATAATAAAAGAAGTGGTCTAATGTGTCCTTCGTTTTTTCCTCTAGAGTCGGGAGCGGTAGGTGGAGAGGAGGTACCCGGCGATGAGCGCTCGGAGGAAGGGGCTATAGCAGCGTCCGCAGTAGGCTATTTATATGCTTATGCGGCAATCAGACTGATTGACGCGATCATAATGCTAAGATGTGAACCAATCAGCTCCATCTGTATATAATCTACGATTAACGTTTGATATTAAGTGAAACTGGACGTGTGAGAGGCATCATTATACAATCTGGCTTCAATTCACCACCTCACCAACTGCGTCGCTAAAATCCCCTTTCTCCTAAATGTGCGTACGCATGGGTCAGAGTTTCCGTACGGGTGCGCACTTTCTCCCGTCAAGTTTATTTTGATAGGTCACATACTTTGCGTGGGAAGTTGCGTACGCATCTTTGAGGCCCCGTTTTGTGCGTACGCAACGTTGATAAGTGAGGCCCCTGGTCCGTTGTTCCACGGCCGGGACGGAATCCGCATTGTTCCTCTTCAATCTGAAGTTCGACTATTGGTCGGACCCTCTTTTCCAGCACCATGGAGTAGAGTTTACCCGGGAGGCTGAGTAATGTGATGCCTCTGTAATTGGCACACACCCTCTGGTCCCCCTTTTTGGACAGGGTAACCACCATCCCGGTCTGCCACTCCTTTGGCACTGTCCCGGACTTCCACGCAATATTGAAAATCCATGACAGCCCCTCAACACCCAGAGCCTTCAGCATTTCTGGACGGATCTCAACAATCCCTGGGGCTTTGCCACTATGGAGTTGTTTAACGGCCTTAGTGACTTCCGCCAGGGAAATTGATGTTGATCCCCCATCATCCTCCAGCTCTGTCTCTACCATAGAGGGTGTGTTAGTCGGGTTCAGGAGTTCTCCTTCCACCATCCGATTACATCCCCAGTTGAGGTCAGCAGCGTCTCATCCTTGCTGTACACAGCTTGGATGGTTCCCCACTTTCCCCTCCTGAGGTGCCGGACAGTTTTCCAGAAGCGCTTTGGTGCCGACTTAAAGTCCTTCTCCATGGCTTCTCTGAACTCCTCCCACACCCGCTGCTTAGCCTCTGTCACGGCTGAGGCTGTCGTCCTCTGGGCCCTTCGGTACCTTGCAACTGCCTCCGGAGTCTCCCGGGACGTTACTTTTTCGGGCTATGCCCGGCCAAGCTCTGTGGCAAACCCTGAGGGAGGTCTGAGGAAGAGCCAGGCGGCTCGAAACGATGATTTTCCATCAAATACATTGGGAGCTTTATCCAGTGTGCAGACTTTACTTTTCTTTATATGATCTTTTCTCTGTTCAGCAGCTGGGACTTTATTATTGTGATGTGCATGCTTTAACCTTTTTTTCTGTGGCAAACCTGGCCACCACGATATGGTGATGGTTCCCCGGAGAGGATAATAATAATACTACAGAAAAACGAGATTCAATGATCCCGGGCTAATAGGCTACATAACTGAAATACACGAGTACACTTGTCAATGGCCGTGGGGCCAGTAGCCAGGCAGCTATACAACAACAATACAATAGTTAAAAATACACTACAGTAAAAGACAATCTCACACTATTTTCCTTCAATACTAATGATGCGATGCAACTTCAGTGAAATCGCCCTCCTAGTGAGCGCGTGTCCAAAAGCCGCGATAGTCACGTGATAGATTCATGCTGCATTCAGCGAAACTCAGAAATGTGTGACTTTTGTGAATGCTTATACAGTATTGCTGCATTCTCTTGGAATAGTTTGTTTTGTTTAACACACTAGAACACACAAACTCATTGTATTTCAGGGGGTGCTATGTAGGTGCTATGCCTCCTTTAGGGGAAGCTCAAGCACACCCAAACCCCTCCCTAGAGCCGCCACTGGATGTCAGATGTGATGTCAGCTGACCTTGCCATACCTTGGCTTTTGGTGAATTGACACCCCTGTTTAATACCATGTATGTATTACCTGGCTAAAACTACAATCTAGCAGGTAATAAATACGATGAGGCACTTGTCACATGTGAGTCAGAGAATGTGTTTGTTACTCCAAAACGTCCCCAATACAACAGAACTAAAACTTATCTGTGGGACTAAAATCTTATAATTATACAATAATAATAATAATAACAGTATTAGTAGTGATATAATAATGATGATAATAATGATAACAACAACAATTACAGCTGCAAGCAGCATTTCCGGGGGCCAAGCATGTAGTGCATCAAGCAGAACACATTGCACGCAGGTACATTGTTTTGTGATTGTTGAAGATTTTGTAATTCCTTCATTTGATTCAATGTCATGTTTTACGTAATGTAATTTATTCCACTTTGATATGTGGTACTGTGTCTGAAGCAGCAGGGTCTATTAAGTGATAACATTAAGATGTCTGTTGGCATCAATGTTTCCCAGTCTCTCATCTTGGTTGGTGTAGCTTCCTGTCATTAACAATATTAATACCTCGATGAGGAATTATGATGAGTATCCCCAACTCACACATTACAGCCTGATGAGGCCACATCGTGACTCCAGTGGTGTTTGATCCAAAGACGAGTAAGACCTTACCAGAGAGGACGGCAATTATAAGAAATTGTACGATTATCAGTGATTCATTCAATGTGACAAACTCATTTTATAGGTGATAAGTAAGTAAGTACAATTGTATTTATATAGCACCTATAGAGCACATATAGAGTTACAAAGTGCTTCACATAAAGAATGCCTATATACATACTCAAAAACATTCACATGCAAAACATACACACATAGCAGGTAACAACAAGCAATTAATCAAATATAAGAAAGCAGAAAGCTGCCGGTCTAATGGCTGATGGAAGGTGGTTCCAGAGGGTGGGCGCTAAGGCTGCAAAGTCACCTTTACTTGAAAAGGGGACAGCCAGAAGTCCTTGATCAGTGGACCTTAGAGGTCTCACTGGTGTGTAATGGGTCGTCAATTCAGTGATGTAATTGGGAGCTAAACCATTGTGGCACACTCGGGAGAAAAGTGAGTGTCCACCGGGCCGGAGATGACAGAGACAATGTCCACAACCAGATATAGAGTAAAACACGGCTTTATTTACCGTGTCTCGGCACATACAGGGTAATCCTACACAGAGTCCGGGGGTTAAGGCAGGAGAATGGTCGGGTGGTAGTCCAGGGGTCATGCAGGAGAAGGGTTGTCTTACAGGCAAGGTTTCAGCACAAGAAGGCTCCTCGGACAGTCAGGGGTTCGGCACACAGCGCTCTCCGTATTCCGCTCCGGCATCTACTTCGTTGTCTCTCCTCTTACTCTGTTTCACAATCTCTACCTCTCCACCTCCCACGGGTCACACACTACTCTATCTTTTCCTCCTCTTTTTAAACCTGCCGCTCCTTTCCTCGATTGGCCCTGCCCGCTCTCTCTCTCTCTCTCAGCTGCCTCATATCTGCCGCTGAGTGGTAAGGAGGGCCGTCTCTGGGCTCTAGCGCCCCTTCAGGAACCTGCCCGCACTGCCCCTCCTTCCATCTACCCCTTCGTCTGCCACACCATGTAATGCCTTGTAAGTGATAGTGAGCATTTTAAGATATATCCTATAGGTCACGGGCAGCCAGTGCAAGGAGGCCAAGACAGGAGAGATATGAGACCTGCACCTGGTCTTAGTCAAGAGCAGTCAAGCTGCATTCTGGACCAGTTGCCACCGTGCTATGGCCTGTTGGCTTAGATAGGAGAACAGTTGTGGCACACTTGGGGGTGGAATGAGTGTCCATGTGACCGGAGATAACAGAAGGGCCCACACATATACACATAGAGTACAGCGCTTTATTTACTGTCTCTGGGAGAAAATGGGTTAGTCCGTAATGGGCAATGTCACTGAAGGGGTCGTCGTTATCCGGTCCAGGGGTCGGTACACAAGGCAGGCTCTCGTACAATCCGGGGGTCAAGGCAGGAGAAGTGTTGTCAGACAGATGGGGGTCAATACCATGCAGGGTCCTCATACAGTCCGTTATCCACGCTGTCCGCAGTCTCATCACTTTGTCTCTCTTTCCTCCTCTCACTTTCCCCATGGGTCGCACACTTTCCTCTGCTCTCCCCCTCTTTTTAAACCCTGCCACCCCATGCTCTGATTGGCCCTGCCTGCTCTCCTCTATTCGCCTCAGCTGCTCTCTATCTTCCGCTGATTGGGGCGGACGTCCGTATATGGGCTTCAGCGTCCATGCAGGAAACGTTACGTACCGCCCTTCTTTCACTTCTCCCCTCCTAAACTCCCTCCGTCTGCCACACAGTGCATTGCAATAATCTAAGCGTGATGTAATGAAAGCATGAATGACTCGCTCCATATCCTTTTCTGACAAGGACTGTTCTATTTTTAGAAATGTTTCTTAATTTAAAGAAACACAAACTAATGTTTTGACATGCAGATCAAACTTTAATTGCGGATCAAATATAACACCTAGGTTCGTAGTGGTAGTCTTGATATTGGGTGTCAGTGGACCAAGATAGTGATGCATTTTCTTAGCAATATGAAGACAAGAACCATTTAGGCCTAAACTCTGAATACAGATGACACCAGGAGGTGGCGACTAACCAGGATGTGTGGTGAGGGACTATCAAACCAATTAAGATATAGAATGGAACAGATGCTTCTTTGGGTGAGGTCACAGATCAAAGGTGTAAAACACTATAAGAATGGAAGTTAGTAAATGGGGGGCTTCAGTTCCATCAGATAGTTTGGTCTGGGTTCTTTTCCTTCTTGACATTGTTTATTTAGAGGTGTCCATGACTAAGATCCATCGTGCAAAACAACTACAATGTTAAACTGTGGATAGACAAATCCAAAGAGCTTAAGGGCCTTTTAAATTAAATGTTTGTTATGGTTATTTTCCTCCCTACATTTATTTTGCCCTTGGGACAGTGAGGGGGTTATTGTGTATATTGTTCACAAAAAAGTTGGATTTCTGCATTACTATGCAAGTTCATAAAATGTGTATATTTGAAGACAATACATATGATTTCAAATGGCTTCAGGACCAGAACGACGAATAGGGATGCACAACATCACGCAGATGAGCATAACGAAGTCTGCAGAACAGGATAACAGCATAGATGGGTCTAAACAACATGTTTCCCAAGCAGATTATGGCAAGTAAGATTTATAAACAACCAAAGGTTCAATCATTCAGATTTTTTGTAACCTTCATACATTGGAAAGACCAATAGCATAGTTTAATATGGGATTGCATGACTGTTTTTCTTGAGGACATAAGCACCAGCTACCTAGCCAAACTTATAACCATTTAATGTAAACTACATACATTACATTATGGCATACATACAGACGCTTTTATCCAAAGCGACATACATATCATCATATACATACTACATATACATCAACATACATCATACATGTAGTCAATCTGAATCAAATTAGCTCTGATGATTATGTATGCTTTTTCTCTAAAGGCCTATATAATATAAGCACATTCAATTACAGGGGGAAAGCATTCCATTGCCACATATAAACCATTTAATATGTTATAGCACAACCATGTGGCCAGTAATCTTGAGATTATCTCCAGGGACATTTAGTGTGCCCTTCTACCACTGTGCAAAGTTATGCAAATATTGACATTGTACTTATGCCTGAACAGATAATGACCTCTTTAACGCAACCATTTGTTTTCATGAGGCCAAAAATATAGGTTTAGAATATTCTTGTACATGCTAATCAACATAACAAGTCACATGATAACATTTTGTTCCATGTGAGGAGAGACATACTGTATTTGTACAACATTTACTGATTTTAGGTCAAATGGTGCATGAGAGGTCTACAAACATTTGTAGTATTACAGTGTGTCAAACCGTTCTCATTATAAGGTAAGTGTTTTTGTGAAAAGCAATATCCTATGGCCTTTTGTTTTCCACCATAGCCACATTAGAGCCACTGAAATCAGCACACAAAACAGCGTTTACCTGAGCTGAGACTTCAGGTAGGCACCAGTTACAAGTTGTTTAATGTGCTGAATTGTAATGTTAGGAAAATCACATGGCACAAAGTTGGCACATGTAGATTGGATGTTTTCGCAGCTAATAGGCTTTGCACAATTCACTTACAGTTGGTAGTAGCCTAGAGCTGACGCAGGTACACCATTTAAACAATGTTTTTGGGTGTATTTGCTACGTAAAAAGCGACATGTTGGCATATACAAATTGAGTGCACCCATGGTAATGGTAAGTGGGGCTGCCAGCTTCAAACACCTTGTTGTGAATGGGACTATGAGCAATTCAAATGAAAATAAACTGAAATGCCTGTATCTCTGGCATTTTTTCCTGAACTACTTACTAATTGGGTGCGACATCACTAGATTCAATTTTAATGCAGATATTAGCTCATTTCGATATCATTGGCTCATAGTTTCTTTGTTTGCAGATCGCTTACAAATCCTAGGAGGAGTAGGGATTTCACAAAATTCTAAATGGCGGAAAATCGAAGTAACCGGAAGTCATGGGTTCTTGAGGCAAATTTGTTCATGACTGAAATCATGACTGTAGGTCAAACGGGGCATTAGATATGCATGTTCAAAAGCTGTGTTATCAGTCGATTACTGTAGCGCCCCCTTATGGGCAAACACAGCCATTTGTGGTGTATGAGTGTTTCATGCCATGCTCTACCATTGTGCCAATTTTGGTAAAAAGCAAGTAATCGGTTATAGGGGCTGCCATAGACTCCCATGGCGGAATAATAATATCAAAAACAATAGTTTAATAGCTAATTAAAGCTGCAAGCATTTCCGGGGCCAAGCATCATGCAGAGTACATTGCACTTAAGGAAACATAGACATTAATGTAACCTTGTTCGGTGCTTGGCCCCCTAATAGCGATAGCAATAATAATATAAATAACAATTATCTATATAATGACCCAAATAATTCATATTTCAGAACTGTATGATTAATGAACACTAATGTGTTCATAATGAAATATATGATCAACCTCAACAACAACAAAATTCAAAACAGTAAACTAAGGGCACATATACTATAAGACAGATTTACTGCAAGCATGTTATTCATGGTCATTTTTATTAATTGGCTTTCTATGTCAGGACAATATGAATGTTTCAAGATATTTTTCAAATAAATATAGTTTAGTTATTAGGCTATGAATTTGAAAGGTACACAATATTGCACCATGATGCAGACTTGCTGGATGGAAGCATTCCAGGAGTTGTGTCAATTAAAATACTGTACATGGTCCGAAGGAAGGATTTAAATAGTGTAGACAGGGCTGTCTGTCTAGTTTTGATGGTTAACAGGAGCTGCAATGGCCTGTAAAATTGTATGGATTTTTTTAATGGACTTTGTTTAAACTGCTTTAACACATTTTTGACAGTGTCTCCATTAAACATTCTTGATCACGTGTATATAAATATAGGACGAAGGCACAACATCTCTTATTATGTTGGTGTTCATGCACATTACTTGAGTCTTGGAGGTGTTCAACTTGCTTTGTGGGTGTTCAACTTGCTTTGTGTATCTGTTCAGCGCTCCGTCTTCAACAGATGGTGCTGCTCGGTTGGTTGCACTGCGAGTTCATTAGCAAAATCCACATCTTTTTTTAAGTCGATGTAGTTGATGTGTTATGGCATGTATGGGGTGGCAGTAGCTCAGGAGGTAGAGCACCTGCCCCGCAACCGCAAGGTCGGCGGTTCGAGCCCAGCTCCTGTTGTGTTCTTGAGCAAGACACCTAACCCCAAATTGCTCCCGTTGAGCAGGTTGGTGCCTTGCATGGCCGCCAACGGTATGACATGTAAGTCGCTTTGGATAAAAGCGTCTGCTAAATGCTGTAATGTAATGTATATTTCCTAGCACTGTTGGAGCATGTTTCTTGGTGAGATTTGGTCCACGCACTACCTTTCCTGAATCTGACTTGTTCCTGCCTCAGCTTGCTGTCAACAGCTGAAGCAATTCTGCAGTGGAGTACTTGTCCAGGATGGATTAGTGTGTGATACCATGACAACTCACACAGTCCTGGGATTCTCAACAATTAGTCCTTTGATTTGCTAGCCTTCCAATTTACCCTTCAACTGCACACTAAACAAAAATAATGGTATTATAATAATGGTATTACCATGTGGAAATGTTGCATGGGCTGTGGAAAAGAAACGCCATATTGCCAAAGAATTTGAACTGTAATCTGTTACTGTAAACACAATAGTTACTCCAAACTGCAACTCAAAATCATCAAGATGAAGGGCTTCTGAGAAAAACAATAGGATTTTAAAACCCAAAGTTTCAGATTTTTGCAGAATTGGGACAAAATGTGTTCAACATTTTGCACAAAACATATTTCTACATAACGTCAAGGAAGCCAAGGGCACCCAAATTGGTTACATTATTAATTATTTTTCAGAGCAGTATAATAAGTCATAGTAATAAATCACAAACACAATAATGTGTATAAAAGCTGACTTTATGAAGCACAGACTAAATATTCGGTAAATATGTTTTTTACATAGAATGAGCATCCTGTCAAAAAACTGTTCAGATATACAAACAAAACAAACAACAAACCCAGATCCAATGCTGACATCAAAGTGCCGAAGTCGTCATTAAAAAAAATCAACAAATATTCTTTCACACAATCCTATATTACAGCACAGGCCTACCCTAGAACATTGGGAAACACTGGTTAGCACAACAGCCAAAGTGACTATAAGGGGAGGTCTCCCAGTAAGAAAGCAGTTAGCCTAACAATACAGCTTTGTAAAATGGTAGTTCCTCTCTGAAATGTCAGCTCCATTCCAGGATTTTGGTCTGTACAAGGATCTGATTCCAGGATTCCAGCTGTGATTCCAGGTCTCCAGGCCAGTCCATAAGGATCCATCAGTCGCTGTTAAGTGTGATATAGGAAGCAGCATCAGTGCTGTGTCCAGATCCAAATATATTATTATTAATAACCTAGATATCCACAGCTCTGGTTGTGTCCACACTCACATGCTTCTGTGCCGCACTGGGGCTGAGTCAGGTGGCACTAGCTCACTGATCTACAGTTGTGTCAAAAGCACATTAAGTAGGAAGAGGACGTGTGTGTGTTTGGGTGAGTGGGGATCAATTAAGGTGCTCACTTACAGCAGTACTGGTGCCCCTCCCACCTCATCCTCACACAACTCAACACAAGCCCTCCTTCCGTGAAAAACAGGCTCAACACGTTGCTTACTTCGGTTTTGTTGCTTAGAAAACCAAACCAGTCTCTTTTTAGAAGGCAATTCCGTTCTCCTCGTCCTCCTCCTAACCCACGTGGAGGACGTGTTGACACCTACTTGGCTGGTGGAGCCGTTCTGCTGCTGTTGCCCTCTCCATTCCAGCATCCAAACAGTTTTCATTGATTTAGCATCCAGTCTGTCTCTGCGCTAAGCTTGGGCCTGCTTTCCCAAACACATATTGGTTATCTTCATGTTATCTCCACTGTTGGGAATTATGTCAATAGTAGGGATACACCAGTACTGGTAAACGCCCAATACAAGGTTAATAAGGTAGTAGTATCTGATAATTTCCCCAGTATTAAGATCTGATATCAAGAGGCCCATGTAACGTGTCAGAAATCAAAGCAAAGTGACTTTTTTTCTGATTTTTCAGTTTTCTTGTCTTGGAACCGGTATCGACAGTGGAAACATGTTATCAGTACATCATTAGTCAATAGGACGATGGCTGTCTTTGTGCCGAGATGCTTTTGCGAAACCCAGGCCTGATTGTGACAGCAGTCTTATTCAACATAAGGCCATGGGAGTGTTTCTCGCCAAAACATTTGAATCCTTAATACAAAACATGACCCTGCTTTATTTACTTATTTATGTTGCCTACAGCTTCAATGTCTCAACAGCAAGCACATAAAACACATGTCGATGCACACGCTCACACACACATTTACTTGATCAAAGCACACACCAGCCGATCCAGTCATATGCCTCCCACCCCCACTTTCCTGTTCTGTCCTTCACTTAAACCGTCAGAAACCTCCCATCCAACCATATCTTGTTATATATCAAGTCCAGCACCAGTCAGTGCACAGTGAACTGTAAGAACAGAACATGGCACAGTGCTTTCATTCAGTCACATATCGTTATCATCTCAATTTCAGCTTTCAGTTGGAAGAAAACCAAACACAGAATAATGAAATACATGTCAATATTAGAGGAAGCGGCAGCCCAAACATCAGAGAAACAGGCTTGTGATGTGACGCCCACTGGTTCAAATACCTGCACTGTCTGGGAAAATCTGGCAATTGAAAGAGTAACACTCTTCCCTCCCTCAACAACTAGTGTCGAGGTGCCCTTGAGTAAGGCACTCAACCCCCAGTTGCTCCAGTGCAGCGGCTTAGTGGCCAACAGTAAAAGACTGTGGTTGTACTGGGCAGCTCCAAGATGTGAATGTGTGGAACTGTACGAGCGTGAAGCAGGGCTTTGCTGAAAAAGAGCATGCGTGCGCAGCAAAAACCCTTCCCGGGGTTAATAAAGGTTTTTCAAATGTAATAAATAAATAAATAGGCTACACATAGTAGGGACTCGATCCTTCTCAAGTTCATCTGAGTTCATAGTTGTGAGCGTTCAAGAGTCCAGTTTTTGTAACGCTGGGACAGATATGCTGTATCTACACACACCATGCTCCTAAAATGGTCCGTACTCCGGCGTGTGAGTAGTTCAGTGTGCAAGAGTGAGTGAGAAAGGCCAAAATGCTACAGTAGTACCACCTCCACCCCGGGACCCGTCACCGCCCGACACCTAGACTGAAGAACAAGGGCAGGACAGTGTCAAGTCAGACCTGGGGGAACACGAGCGATGACAGTTGTAAAGAATCTGGTCTATATCTTTCATAGTCAGCTGATAAAACCTGCTGTTACACACACATTGATGTGATCACACCGTTCCCTCCTTGTTCTTCTTTCTAGCACGAAACCAAAACACTAGAATTTCCTCCTTCTGCTCATAACTAAAAACTCAACAAAAGACAACTGCATCGATCTTACTTGCACTGAAAAAGAATACTGATGATAGTGTAATAAATAGTGAGTTATGATCAATCTAATGTGCAATAAAAAAGGTTCAAGAACTGAGGTTTGGCAGGCTCAGTTGTCGGGGATGGAGGGCAGGCTCTTCAATTATTGCTCAGGGACACATATTTATCACAAGGAAAGATAAATTCTAGCGACGGTCATTTCTCCTGTAGCTGCCCTCCCCTCTCAAGTACAACAAATACTATTGTGCATCAGCCCAGGAGGCAAGAAACTAAAACAAACGATAAACCCTTATTAAGATGTTGTAGGATCAAGCTAGGTTGGCTTGGAGGGTTGTTGTTTTGTGGGGCGTGGTCTCTGACCCTCCCCTCCCCCCTCAGCTCCTCTGTCCCGGTGCGGTGCATCCGGCGGCCCGCCCGT
>OMOT01087821.1:0-26171 GCA_900312575.1 Acanthochaenus luetkenii | reverse complement strand
AATACATAAAAAGACAGGCAGAAGCTCTTGTTAGGTGTTCTGCACACACCTGGACCGTAGAGCACGACCCATTACAGTACAGCATTTAGCAGACGCTTTTATCCAAAGCGACTTACCATCATATACATACTATATACATCATCATCATCATATACTAACTACATCATATACTATGTCATACATACAGTACATCATATACATACTACACACAAACACATGTCTTTGGACTGTGGGAGGAAACCCACACAAACACGGGGAGAACATGCAAACTCCACACAGAAAGGACCGGGGTCGAGATTCGAACCCACGACCTTCTTGCTGTGAGGCGACAGTGCTAACCACTGAGCCACCGTGCCGCCCCGATCCGATGTTCTCAGGCTTGGTGCCGCAGATGACAGCGAGAGGCAACCGTTTTAATTGAGGACTTAAATAGCCAGGAATGATGTAACATGTCTGTAACTTCAACACAGCACAGAAAACCTGCAGCTTGCTAAAGTCAAATATCTGGAGGAATTACCTTCTAAACACAGCGTTGGTCTTCCACACGCCGTCCTCGTTCTTCACCTGCATGTATGTCCCAAACAACATGCAGTACACAGTCCCTGCTATTCCAAAGTAGTCCGTCTAAAACATGAACAAGGTCAGATTTAGTCAGCATGCTGCCACACTTCCAATAAGATACATTGAAATCTTTATATGCATAATTTTCTGTTCAAAATACATAATCCCTGCTGTGTTTACCCATTTTTATTCATGTCTGAATGTATTGTTCGTCTTACTGGATTTATTTTTAAGTTTACTATTACTACTAAGGCTACTACTATTACTGCTACTACTGCTGCTACTACTGCTACAATGTTATAATTAAATTCTTAACATTAAATTGTTTTTTGTTGTTGATAATAAATTATATATTACATTATATGCAATAATTACAATAAAGATATCCTTACCTGATAGTTCCATGGTCGACCACTGAGCATCTCAGTGCACTGGAAGCCTGAGGTCAAACACCTGGCGGTGAAGGCAGTGCCTTCTGGGAAAAGCTCCATGTCTATGCTCTGGCCCAGGTCGACGAGGGCCAGGCCGTGGTCCAGGTTGTTTGGCTCAAAATTCTTGTTCTCCAGGAACCTAAAACACCACACAAAAAGTGACGCGGTCTTAGTTCTGATGAGCCTGCTCACTTCTTTTGGTTAGATGGTTATAAAAGACTTGAGGTATGTTTCAGAAAAATGTGGATTCTCTGTGGCAGACGTTATCTGTAATGGCCGGGGGGGGGAAGAGTAATGTGTAGGCTTGATGCCTGAGTATAAGTGTGGGTGTGTTGTACTGAACTGCAGTGTGGTGGGTGTGTGTGTCGTGAGTGTCTTGTAAGCCCATGAGGACTAAAGATATAAAAATATCTTGAGCATTATCATCAGTTCTCTGCTATATGCTGTATATTCATATGCAGAAGACATTGACATTGAGTTGCAGGGCAACATCAACTAGGCCTCATCCATCTTTAGTTAGCTGAAGATAATTTTTCATAACTATATTATAATATGTGAAATGACAGCAAGTCTTAACTACTTCATGGGTGTAGTTGGTGTATTGGGGAGTGAATAACTTTTTTACTTCAACTTTTCAACGACTTCATTCGTTTTTCATACATTTTCAGACCTTGCAGACCTGCATAAAGAACCATTTTGTCTTCACAGTGAAATGATAGTCCATGGTTGGATAAAATCCTGATGTCTGGAGGGATTCTGTCCGCTTTCCTGTGACTAGTTCAGGATGCAAGTTAGCGATCTTATAACTCCTGTTTTGGCTCCCTTAAACTGGCGTAAGGGTGAATATTACAGTACTTTGTATCTCTTAGAAAGGTAATAAATGTAGTTATTAGCGATTATTACCTCTCTCCCAGCAGGAAGTTGTCAGGTTTGATGTCGGCGTGGATGATGTGGATGCTGTGCAGCTGCTCCACCATGTGTAGAATACAGATGGTGAAGTACATGACCAGCGGCTGGGGCATCAACTTGTCACTCAGCTTCCTGTACATGTTCACTGCATTCTGGTGGGTGGAGTAAACGCATGTCAGTAAAATACAGCAACTGGACTGGCTTTGTGGCAGCGTGAATAGCATTTTAGCCCTAACTGAAGGCATGTGTGGTGTATTACGCTGATGAGAAATGAAGTCTGTTGTTTTGTCGCATTGGAGCGGAAACTGATGGATTAAGCTACAAGTTCCTAATCAATGAGGATGTTTCCAGCTACAGCAAATATCTTTGATTAGTGTTCACACACAAAGTGACACTGGCTCTTTGTATTGACATTACAATCAGGAGTCCCAGTGAGCCGCTTCTTGCTTTCATTTGGGACAATATGGCTGGTTTCAAATATGTTTTAGTTTAGTGTAGTTATATACAAGAGTATAAAACAGAGGACAAAAAACTGGGCGGTTTCTCTGGGCAAGATGAAAAGATATAAAATATAATCCCACCGGTTTTACAAAAACATCTCACCTAAAAAGTCACGATGTTGTGATTTACCATGAGATCTGTAGAATCTTCCAGCAGACTGTCAAGGTAGTGCTTATGGTAATTTCATGTTATTGTGATACATTCAGGACAAATCCAAAAGCTTCTTCCGTTAACACAGTCTGAAGAGATTAGTAATGATGTGAACCTACCAGTAGAGTGCCACAGGTGTGCAGTTCACCTAGTAACACACTCCCGTTGTGGAAGAGGTGAGCAGAGTGGATGTTGTTGTAAAGGTGGCGAACGCCGGGCCGCATCCGAGCATCCAGCTGAGTGTTGATGTAAAACTCCCATGGATAGGCTGGCTTCTGAACCTAAGTTGACGAGATGACAAAGAATACACAGCGACGCTCAGACACTCAATGCATGTTTGGGGGAACCGGGACAGGAAACTCGCTTTTTTTTTGTCTTCAGTGGCAGGTAAATCTCAAAATGCACGTGTTATTTTGACTACTTTACCAGTCAACCTGATTTTTTTAACTAGGACTATGAACAACTGTTGATTACCTGCCAAAGTAGCTGCAAGAGTACACCAACATACCAGTCAGAAAAAACATAATAGCATTTGGCTGGTGGCTACTGTTAAATACAAAGATCTAAATTTGACCCAACCAATATTCACATCTTACCTTTAAAAACACCCTCTCTGATGTCATGGGATCAGTAGCCTGGTAGACTTTGGCAAAGGCACCTTCTCCCAGGATACAGTCGACTCGTAACGACGCCTTTCCTGTCAGCAGTCAGGCATTTTCAATTTAACACACGTCCTCTGGTGGACATTTGTATCCAAAGCACCTTACAGTTCCATGGGCGGACATTGTTTTGGTATGGGCGGCCCAAACGGGAATTGAACCCCTAATCCTGGCAGTGTTAGTGCCATGCTCAACACAACAAGCTATGGGACCAGCACATATGTGTTCTTAGTTTTTCTCTTCGTTTTAAGAGCTTCATGTAGGCAATTTGACTCGACATGTAGGTCATGAGGCGCTTATCCACTGTCAGGCTGAACGGTTACCGGGGCCGCTTCAGGCTGCTCGTGGGAGCGGTTACAGTTTCTGCTTCCATCCGTCTGGTTGCTAAAACCAGGACTAGGAAGTCTCTATGAAAAACTAGAGTCTGGACTTAGCTCCTGTCGGGAAGCAGTAGGCACTGGAGATGGGACACTTGATGCTGTATTAACGTTAACAAATATTTTCATTACAAAAGGAAAAGTCAAGGAAGGAGGACATCGTGACATTTACTCTGCATATAATAATTACCATTTAAAAAGCGAACACTTAATCAATTGGCTCCATCTTGACTGATTTATAATAAAAGCTAATTTATTCTATGTTCCAAACACTAAATCAATGTAATATTAATATAATATCCCTAGAGAATTATAGTGTGTGTGTGGTTTACAACAGAGGGGTTATAGTGACCTTATTGTGCGTCATGGTATTTGATCTCCTATGGTATTAGGGACTTATCTTCTCTTAAATTCTTGGCTGGCAATGACTGTCAAGTAGGCCATATACTCTATGAGTGAAGATGTTTCTTCACAACACAAATATCACTATATGAGAAATGGCTGCGGGTCTGAATAACATCAACTGTGTAGCCATAAGTGTTATCGGGGCTGAACAGAAATATTTTTTGAAAATAACAAACAAATACAGCAACAGTCAGAAAGTTCACTTTAAAGGCTAAAAATCACTCCTTACCCATGGTGATGGTCATCTTGGGGGCGATGCTGGGTACTTTACACTGCCAGGTGACGCAGTGTGGGTGAGAGGTAAGAGGGGGGGTAAGTCTAGAAAGCAGACCGGCAATCAGTTCACTATCCCATGGATCTGAGACCCGCTGGACAGCAGCTGACCTGGGTACTGCTGGACTCATGGGCACATCTTCGCTCATCTTCAGCCCTCCGTCTGGACTCGTTGGTTCATCCACAGCATCAAACTGTGGCCGCTGCAAGGGGCTCATGGGCACATCGGAATAGAAATGTGCCTGCTCTGGAATCATGGGGACGTCCAGGCTCTTCTGGGCAAAGACCTCCGCTCTCTCAGCCCGATGGGGACTCATGAAGGCGTCCAGGTCCGGCTCGGCTATGACCTCAGGGCTTTCAATCGCCAGCCAGTCCAGTTTGGGAGCGCACTCTGGACTCATGGGAACGTCGAAGATGGGCTTCGGGGCTCGTTCTGGGCTGCTGGGTTTGTCTAAACCTTTCTTGATGGAAAGAGTTTGTCTTCTGGGTTTGAATGAACTTTCAGGTTCCTGCGAGACTGGAGAGGCTGGTTTGGGAGGCTGCTCTGGGCTCCTGTACACATCCCAGCCAGATCCTTTGGTCTTGGGGCTCCTGGGGACAGAGGCGTCGGTATGAACCAGCGTCTGGTCTCTGAAGGACAGCACAGCGGGAGGAGGGGGCTGCACCACGGTGATGGAGGAGGTTGCCAGGCTGTGCTGGGCTGTGGCGAGCACTTCCCCGACTATGGTGCCTTGCTCAGCGGAGCCCTGGATTCTCAACCGGCCCAGTAATGTTTCAGAGAGCTTCTCATCAGATGGGCTCTGTTCCAAGATAGGGCTGAGGGAGGGAGCGGGCCGGGACAAATGAGAGAACATCCCCATGTCATCACTGATGCAATTTTGAGATCCGACTCTAAAGATGGATTTTATGAGATAGCAACGTTGTATGTCTAGACTTAACATTAAAATGGCTGTTACATCTACCGTGGCTGTATTTATTAAAATATGTGCCTGCATTACTTTCCCTCTCCTCTCCATCTCTTTACATTACGGCTGGATTAATTCCAAACTACATAGAATTCCCATCACAATGGGAGCCTGACCACTTCCATATCGGGTTTTCAACATCCACTAGCAACAATGTGAGCAAAATCCAATTTCTGTACACCCTGACCTGTTACTCTATGTATTCTGGCATGTTCGGATAATAAAACTTACACTGGACCAACTGTAACTATAGCTACAGACTAATCAGCATCACTAAATAGTAGTAAATAGTAGTACCTGAGAAGTGAGTGGGGACAGATTAGTTACCTGAGTTTTTGGGGTTGTCGTACAATGTAAGGGTTGTCCTCAGCAACACCAAAAGCTGTAGCACATTTGTTCTCTGAAGACAGGAAAAATAAACAACGTATAGAGTTTCAATTCAAAATGAGATGAACAATTTTGGGGGGAAAACAAACAAAAGAGGGACACCTACTTCACAAAATGATTGACAAAACAAACCAATGATGGTACTTCTTAAAGGCTAATAGGAAACTTAAAGCATCATTCGGTTTGGGTTGTGTAGTTACCGTGCCATGATGTAACTCCAACTCTTATTAAGATATCTTCAATAGTTGCGCAGTAGAGTAAAACGTGATAATCCAAGAGTGTTGATTTCTCTCCCCATACACACACATGGCACGGACAAACAGGTCTCAAAGTCACCTTTAGCTCACAAACGGATTCTACCAATGTATAAAATAACAAAACCTGACTCGGCTTCTTGGGGAAATAAAAATGTCAACTTGGTGTTGATTTGACTACATCATGCAGTGTTTCCCCTAGGATGGAGTTGTAGCAGCAGGTCAAGTATAGAATACTCTCAAGCATAGTATGGCCCGCCTCCAGGAAGAAGAGATAAACAATCGGTGCATGTGGAATACTGAAACAAAACGTATCAAGGTGGATCTTTAAAATGTTTATTTCACAGATGCGTTTCATTGCGTATTCTTATCAAATGATTGCGTTTGCTGTGAGATTATTGTGCGATCTCACTAGCGCCGCTGTAGGTCCATATGGGAAACACTGCATCATGGCAAGGTAACTACACAACCCAAACCTCTACTAAACTTTAATGATGCTTTAAATCCTTGGTTGCCAGAATGCTAACATCTTTACAGATTGGATTTTCTATATTTTAGACATACCGAATGATGAATATACATTTAGACATTTCCCCCCCAAAATGGATACGCAGCATCTTGGAAATGAAGTCTTCAAAAAGGTACAAGCCATACATGATTTTAACTTTACAGTGAAGAATTATAAGGTTCCATCTATATTCAGAGTAGTCTGAAGGTAGTGAACACTTAATTGTTGACATTCTATAAATGTGAAACTAAGATATAATTTACAGTATGCCATTTTGTGCCTCTCGTGATTTGTAAATGGCAGTAGTTGGAACTGAAACAGACTTTTGCTTAATTGTGAAGTCCTACAATGAACATTGGGAAGAGAAATAGAACCAGAAGGAAGTTGAATGCAGTGTAGGGCTAGCTACCTTGGTCCTGGAGGTAAGAATCGCTGAAGAAAGCAGCTTTGTGTGTGAAGGGAGTGGAGACCAACGGGGCCAACATGGCAAAGTCTGTGGTGCTGTTGGGGCAGGAAGCCAGGGAGTTGAGGGAGTTGTAGCGAGCTCCCCACATGGTGCTCTCGTCTGGATCAGTCTCCTGATCAACAACACACCCAGTCAACACAAACACACAGCACTGTGTTGTAAACATTGAACGTATACTGCATGTAGACATCCACAAAAAACTGCCACCTACCGTACTCTTACAAATAAATAGTTGCTAAAAATGAAAGTAAGGCACATTATTGGTTACTACTGAAGTTATAAATCCTGGTAAAAAACCTTAACATACAAAACTATATCGGCTGTGATTGTGATGAACACAAATATATCAAAAATGATTAGTTGATCGGCTTGCCTGAAACGGCATCGACACCTTACACTGATGATGGCTGGCTGTTGTTTGTGCCTTTGCGTCTTATGTTTTCATGTAATTGAAAAAAAAAAATACTTGCTGGGAAACCAATTACCCAGTGGGACACATAAAGGTGAAACTTGCTAGTACTGTTCTGGGAATAGAATAGCTGCTTCTGAAATATTGACTGATTTCTTTCAAAACGAATATGCATGGGAATGAAAACATAGGTAGCACAATACAGTAGAATACTGTTCATAGCCGGTCTTGCACTCTCCCTTTGCCCTATATGTAATGTCTTATTGTCCCTGTAATATGCATGCCAGGTTACACAGTGAATGTTGAAGTTTATATAGTGCATTAATGTTACCAACACAAACTCCTGGACCTTTATTGTACTTGGTAGTTTTGACATCATTGCATCAAAGTGTGTCTGTTTTGTCTGTACCGGTACTTACAATAGGCTTGTCTGATTTAGACACAGGGACTTCAGCCAGAGCCCTGACTGGTTTAGCCCTCTCAACCACACGGGGGGGAGGAGCAGCAGCAGCGGCACTGAACAGATTACAAAAGTACAAAACAACAGGGCCATTATTGGTCTAAATGTTATATGACATCACCCTTGATTTCATCATACAGTCATCGCAAATTGGCAGCAGTACAGAAAAACGATGAAAAATATGTGTATATTTACAGCATATATTCAGGATGTGCAAAATGCGCGTTGTTGGCTCTCGAATGGACTGGAATCCATTTTACCTGCAGTTTTCCTTGTTGTAATCCTGAAAGATGGTGAACGGGACTGTGGCGGGGGGCTTGGTGAAGGAAGAGGCGCCTCCTTCACATGATGGCAATAGACAGAAGAGTAAGGTTAACAGCCCAGGAAATAGCATTAAGTCTGAGACAGTCAGTATGCAAATGTTCTATTTATTTAAGAACTGTAGTTTGTCACACACTTTATCAATCATAACAACCCAAGTTTAAATGTCCTCTATGATTTTGATGTGTTTTTTTATCCCCCTATATTGCGTGCAGGGGGAAATATATGTATATATATTATATATATATATACTGTTGTGCACTTATGTTATTTTAAAAACGCTTAGATTAAAATATTAGAAAAGAAAATTCCACATTGCAAGAAAATAAAAAAGCTGTTTCAACTGCATTCTGAAATGTGTAAAATAATATCAATACAAGCTGATCAATTAGTGATGATTAAATGAGTAGCACGCACCTACAGCTGTAGACGGACAACCTTACACTTCTGGGATTTATAATCATACATCTATATTTATTAGTATATGTACCATTTCTCTGACAGCCAGAATCAAAATCCTTCTCAGCAGTGTGATGCATTGATGTGTTGTTGAACGGGTCTTCCATGAGTGTCTCGGCTTGGAACATGTCCATGATCACATCTGGATGGGATACAACACGCGTCAGATCACGGCATTAACCTTGATTCTGTCATTCTACGCTCTGTCAAATAACATTTACGGTGCATTCACACTATTCTGCTTTTTTTGCACTGCCAGCGCCTTTTGCACATGAAAGCTAATGGGGTTCCACCGCAAGGTGGATGGAAAGCAGCAACTTTGCAAATCACTGCCCGGGTGTCCTTTTAGGCAGAGCACTTTCTAAAGTTGAAAAAGGTCAAACTTTCTACAGCTGCAACCGAGATGTGGACCGTTTTCTTTGTGAGCCGACTAATCACAAGGAAGAAGAAGCAGGGTTTCATGCTACATAGACAGCTGACAGTTTACGACGACAACCAGAATGAAAATTGAGTACCAGTCAAAACGTTTATAGTAGTTGTTACTCTTATCAGTCAGTCAGCATGGAGCACACTGGTTGTGTTGTGGAGTTTCTGGTAAGTGTTTCAGAGTTACATAGTACTCCTGGTCCTGACCAAAGTCTGTGGCAAAAAAAGTTCTACATCGTTGTGGATGAAACCAATGCCAACCGAGATTCCAGAACAAATTTACACCGAATTTGAGATAAGATTAAGTGGATTTCATACAGCTCTAGTTACAAGGAGAATATAAATAACTCCCTGATAGGATATTAAATGAGCAGTACTTTGTGCCCATGGCCCGATAACATAAAGAAGTATCCAAATGTCAAGTTGTTGTGGATCTGTGCTCACCCAGTGCTTCACGTGTGTTGACAGTGGGTGACGGCAGCACCCTTGAAGGTGTGGCATAAACCAATCCCAGTGAATTGTTAGGAGTAATGTGAGACAGATTAGCTGTCCCTCCCTGTGAAACTGAGAGAGAAAAATGGTGTGAAAACATCCACCAGAATCCATGTTTATAGGGGTTTTTAGACAAGTACTGATTACTTACCATCTAATTTCTCCTCAGGATCTGATGGCTTGCTGACAGATACATCCCTAGGAAAAAGCAGATGATCCTCGGGGTGACAAGGCTATTTAACCTCCAAAACATTTGCAATCTATTGGGGGAAGGGGTCCTGACGTAGTACAATAAAATAAAAACAGGCATCGTTTCCTGTAGATGTTTTTTGTAGAAAGATGAAATTTGAATGCTTCCTGTGAGGACATTTTTAGTTCAGAAGTTCTCTCCTGGACCCATTCCAGGATCAGCTTCATTAAGTGTTGCAGTTTAAGAATGGCTCTTATTTGGATATTCAGATCATGATATATGGACATTTTTGCAGTAATAGTGTAATAGAACCCCCCTCCCCATTCATTATCATTGCATTTATATCTAGCTTTAGGGGGCCACCACAGCTAAACGAACGTACAGCTAACATTGACTGCGTTTCCTAAAAATCTATTAAGCAGTGGTGTGGAACCCAGTAAGAAAATTACCACCAGCTTGAGGAAATATACAATTAAACAGTATAATGTACCTAGAAACAAAACAAATATTATAATCCTTATGCTCAAGAGTGAACATTTTATTATGACTAAGAATCCCAAGTAAACCCGCACTCGGCCACAACTGGGACCAAAACAGTAATGAATGTGGCAAACCCCCTGATGTTTGCAGTCCAAGGTAATAAAACACAAAATGATCAGTACACACTAATAAAATCAACTCTACTTATGAAGAGTGAGCAACATCTGCTGCAACGAGATATCATCCCGTTCTTCTGATATGATCCAGGAATTACTGTTGCACAAAACCAGAGGAAACACTGAAAGCATGTGAACAGATTTAGAGGGTACTCACTGATATGTGGTGCCGTGTTGCTGGGAACAGTCGGGTAGGTTCACCGAGCTGTTGGGTTGAACACGATCGCCCAGGCAGAGAATGTCATTATTCACACTGGAGATGCAGGCAGACGTCTGGGATGCAGAGTAAGACTGCTCAAAGGTCAAGGGCTGCTGAACTGGCTGGGGATGAACCAAAGAGGCCTGGACGGAAGACGCTCGGGCGGCGAACACAGAAGCCGGTGCCGATTCTGACAAACAAACGCTTCTGTCAGCCAGGACAGAAGGATGATGGGATATCTCAGAGCTCTGAGGGTTTGTGGAAGCAGGCCTCATGTGGTTCTCCCGTTGGTGAGGTTCGGGCGCTACACTGGTCTCTTGGATGAAGGTCAGCTCAGAGGGCAATCTCAGGCTTAGAGAGAGGCTACTGCTGAGATGGTTCGAGGGTTGAGGACATGCAAAGGACTGCTGGGTGAGATTAGGATTCAGACTGGCTGGAGTTTCTGCTCTTAATACCTGTAACAAAGAAAACACCAGCATCTAGTTTAAAAGACAAGTTCGCTATTTTGGACCTTAGACCCTATTTGCGGATGTTCTACCATGCAACTGACAAGTAGAGACTATAATTTCACTGATCAGTTCAGTATTGAGCTTTGGGGAAATTCTACTTTCAAAACAAAGTGTTGTCTGCAGGCGCGGTAGGCGACAATTTACACCAGCATTGGAGGAGTTTACCGTCATTCTTCTACTGAAAACAACAGTCTACCACATAGTGCCACTCTCAGGCCGTTCACACCGGCATGGCTCCGTGCCGGTTCCCGAACCCAATTTTGAACCGGCCGGCGCATTCAGACCGAAAATAAGTTGGTTCGGAACCAAGGTTCTGAAAATTAGATTCGGGACCGGAACTGAGCCTTGCAGGTGTGAAAGGCCTAAAAGTGAATGCAGCAATATGCCATTTGGTAGATGCTTTTATCCAAAGTGAGGGGGCTGCCCTAGTGGGACTTGATCCCCTAGATTAGATTAGATTGCACTTTATTGATCCCCTAGGGGAAATTCAGGTGTTACAGCAGGAGTTGGCAGGACAATGCCAGAAATGGGGAAGGCAGTAGGAAAAATAAAATAAAAAACCCAAACCCAAACCCTAACCCTGGCAGTATTAACATATTGCTCTACCCATCGAGATACACAGGACCACCAAACCCTGACGACTAACCAACACTTGCAGCCATCAAACATATGGGTTTTAGAATTGCAAAGTTTGTCGTCTCACCTGATGTGTGGTAGGGTGGCTGGTTAAACTCTCACAGGCTTCCAGATTCCGATTCAGCTTCTCCAGCATCCGTTTCATGATCAGGATTTCCTCCTGCTCCCTCATCAGTTTCTGTTGGGCCTCTGGTTAATGATAGCAACAAAGAGATGTTACAACAAACTACAAATAACAGACTACATTTATAAAACACACACAAACCGCATCATGCAATCATGTATCGCATCAGAAGTACTTTGAGAGGCTGGTCAAGGACTACATCTGCTCCTCACTGCCCAGTACACTGGACCCACTAGTTTGCTTACCAATGCAACAGATCCACAAAGGACGCCATTGCCCACATCCTTCACACTGTCCTATCCCATCTGAACAACAGGAAGGGGAATTATGTGAGATTACTGTTCATTGATTATAGTTGAGCTTTCAACACCACAATCGCCTCCAAGATCATCACTAAACTCAAGGACCTAGGACTAAACACCACCCTGTGTAGGTGGTCCTTGACTTCCTGGCAGGCAGACCCCAGGCAGTGAGAGTGGGCAGCTACACCTCATCTACCCTAACCCTCAACAAGGGAGCTCAAAACACAGCCCCCAGGTTTTGAGACACCATCGGCATACCGAATTCTCTGCGCTCCTTCTCCTGCTTGAAGTATCTGGCCGCTCTGACCTCCTCGAAGCATAATTCAGATCCTTCACATTCGAGGTCTTCCTTCTTGTACGCCGACTTGGTCTGAATGCCAGCAGCCGAATCTTGACCAGAGGGAATCAGCCCCAAATTCTCAGAGCGAGAGATTCTGTGGACGAGATGCTTGATCAAATAACATCAAACCCAAAAGAAAAAAAATGTAATGGCCTTTTTTCTTTATTTGACAGCTGACAGTAGAGTGCGACAGGAAAGATGGGCGATGAGGGGATGACATGCGACAAAAGTCCTGGACCAGATTTAAACCCAGGTCATCGTGGCTAAATGGTAGGGGCCATATCCAACTGAGCCATCAGGACGCACCAAATCAAACAAAGCTATTTGAAGAAAACTAAAGGAAACAACAAAACGTAACTTACGTTCTGATGGTTTTATCTGCAGGTAGTTGGGATAGACAGTCAATGGAGCCCTGTAACAAACAGAAAGAAATGGGTATTTGTGGGTTTGGAGAGCAGTTATGCAATTACATGATTATTATGGGCTTCTCTCTTTCTTTCTCACTCGCACATCATTCACCTTGATCTGAGCAACAGGCTCTCTCTGGGATGACATCTGATTTACCAAATGGGAGTTCTGAAGAGGGTTACGACTACCTGCTTTAAAAAAAAAAGTGTACCAGTGACAGTGGACATGAGATACAGAAGGCCATACAGAAAAAATTGGAAATTTTGGAATTAGACATTTGTTTTAGACAAAATTCTTTGTCTCTGACCTGATGCTGATGTCTGGCTTCTCGTTTGAAACTGCCTGCAAGTCATAATTGTATTTAGTACAATGAAAAGTATCGTAGCGTTTCTCTTGGTGATATCGGTGCAGAGGCATACTCGCATCCTACGGTTTACCAGCAGCACATATCAATACATCGTACAGGTTCAACAGGCACCAGCAGAGATCAAAGAGAAATTGGAAGATATGATATTCATTCAATATTCTAAAGCAACATGGATTTTGAGCATTGCGGCGCACAGTAAGGTTGCAAGAAGAAATGAATGGCAGTAAAAGAGTTGAATTGTCAGTTCGATTAATATTAGATTAATAGAATGAAGTCCAGCTGCTGACGGATGCATCGTTAAAAAGTCAATTCAGGACTGTAGAAACTCAGGTCAGGCTGATATTGGCCTTTTAGTAAATATTGGCCAGTCAGTGTTGTCCACTGTCGATAGGATGGAGGTTCATCCCTGACCTCATGAACAGGAAAACGGTTTGCTAAATCTGCAATGAAATGCGATTGTTCGCGCATTTTATTTGTTTAATAGTCGATAATGTGAAAATGTGTTTATTCTATGTGCACCCGGGTCGGGATTTCTCAACAACTGCAGCTCTATGTTGTATTTTTCAGTGAGGGGAGTCACCTGTATTCATGGTGCATGGTGTCGATTGGCTGGGCTTGGTTCTCCATGGCTCTCTGGTACACGACATCAGCCAGTTCATTCATTCCCTGCTGTTCAAACTGCCGGGCCCAGGCCACATAGAGGGCCGCTGTCCTGGTGCCGACGCCCTTACCGTAGATGTAACTATACAGAGCGGTGGGCTCGGCATAATAACTTGCCTGCACCAAAAACACCCTTGTTACATTCTGGCAGGCTGAATAACATAAATCAATTCAGAAGTGAAAGCTGGGTATGTGATGAAACCACATTTAACAGAGGTTCTTGTATTCACTCAGCAGTGTCAGCGTCAAAATTACCACCACTGCTTGATAAAAAGGTTCAATTACCAGTATAATTTTGTCTAATTTCTATGTAACACATAATACTGCGTGCGAATGTTCTTTCCATATCATAATATCCAAAATAATAGAGTACAGCAAAATGAACTACAACCATAGCTTGTCGCAAAATGGGTGCAGTTGAGGACCAGACACCAAACTAACCCACAAGCATCACTGCTGTATAATAATTTGTCATTGGGTTGGGAAATATTTTACCACACTTACACATTTGATGCAGTGGTTCACATATCTGATGTCGTTGGCGTATTGCTCGACATGCAGAAATCTCTGTACAAGTCGGTCGAACACCACCGACATCCCGTTGGCATCGTCCGCAGGTACTATTTTCTCCAGGTAGTCAACAAACCTAAGACAATGTAAAGTGTCTGTAAGCTAGTTATCAGTACTCTCATTTGTCATTCATGCGTGCGCGTCTCCCGCTGTTATTCAGGTGAAATTACATAGTGCTTCTCACAAAACAACAGTGTTTTACAGACCAATAAAGGACAAACAAATGGAAACAAGGAGAAAACTAAATGAGAGTAAAGCCTGTGTATCTACAGTGTGTGTACATGTTATGTAACCACAGCAGGGGAAGAGCGTTAAATAACCAGTAACTCTGAAACTGGACTGCCAGGGGACACAACATTAAGCTTTAATGATCTTTGTGGGGAAATTGGGTAACAGCAACGCCATGGGCAAGACACTCCAACTTTAGGCCCATATGCCATGTACCTGTCCACTAAAAACAGGAGGCTGTGGTCTGTTTTCATTACACACACACCACAAAACGGACCTCTCCTGCAGTGAGATTTGATTAACTAGCCAGGACATCTGCAGGTTTCAGATTCAGAACACACACACCAAACCATTTAAGACCGCTGGACAACGACAAAAAGAAAAAAGGACAACGGGAAACGAATTGTTACGGTACACGAAGTTCCAACTGTGTTCGGTAAAGCAGAACGGACCGGAAGTGAAGCCTCTGTTGTAACCTGCTCCGTAACAAACGTCGGCAGTAAAATGAACAGTTAACGTTACATCGCAGGTGACATGGGACACTGTTTTCACAAGGTAGCGTCAAGTAAAACCGACCGACCTGTCCCATGGATCCAGCGCGTCGTCTCCTGTGCATCTGCTCAAACTGTCTTCAAATGTCCTGGAAGAGTAACAATACACACAGAAGTCACGGTACGCACACTGAAATGGTAGAGGTGGTTACCGTTGTGTTTCCATGGAGTTCTACCGTTAAGCGAGACACTAGTTCAGCTAACACTAAGCTAACGTCCGCTACTTACTGTAAATACGTGGCGATATCCATTTTGCTTTCAGTTTAACGTTAAAGGGTCCGCTAACACCACAATAAAGTCAACTCATGTGTTGTTTCACATCTAACTATCCAGCTGACTAACGTTAGTTGGTCGACGTTACCACTTTAGCTAGGTTAGCTAACGTGAACTAGCATGAATAGGTTTGTTTCTCTGCTGCGGCTGAGCTGCCGTCCCTGCTACATTTGAAATTCGCGCTCAGCCAATAGTAACGCGAGTCCCGTGCGTTCCAAGGTATCCCATTGGAAGACAAGCGCCAATCAGAGTGTCTATTGGCTCGTTCATAATGGAACGCTCGACTAAACGCGTCACAGCGCTGGCCAAATCAAGCCAATAGCCCCAGTAACTCCAATTCCCAAGATGCACCACCCCTCCCAAAAATATCCCGAACACCGGATAAGATCAATGAAAAACACAAAACACGACGTGGGTGTAGCTGGTATGAACCAGTCCACGTGTGCGGGAAACACTTCAAACGCCGGAAAAAGACCCTCGAACCCGGACCCGTCCGTAGATGAGGTAAGTAGATAAGGTCAGCCAGCTGTCGGGTTTCTTAAAGCAAATGATATACAGCTAATACACATATGTGTTGCTCAGGGGTCGGACGGGGACTCGAGCGTCCTCGGACCATCCGGCCTCAGGCAGACCTTGTGATCGATTGATTCCATACGATTGAAGTGTCAGTAATGGTCGTATGTTGTGCAGTGCCTTCGCAAAGTGTTCAAGCCGCTTCACTTCAGACGGCTTCCGTACGTGACGTGTGTCCGTCCGTCCGTCTGTAGCACCAGATCTACAACTACCAGCCCACCTGTCACGTGATGCCCCTTTACTTCACCACCTGGGTGTGATCTTCTATATCAAATGGATTAAAACCAGTTTGGCCCCATAATGTCAAAGTGAAAACATGTTTTTGACAATGTCCTTAATGTATATCATTAGTTAGTTGTAAGTCTATAACACGATGAAGTGTGGAAAAGGTGAAGGGGTGTGAATATTTACACTGTCATGTTATAACGGCAAGGTAACAAGTGTGGCGAAATCAAGAGACAAGAGAAGGACATTTGCAAATGATGCCTGCAGCTTTTCCACGGTTCTACCCAACTATCTTTATCCGCCTGTCGTTACCACAGGAAGGACGTCGTCCCCCATACAGTCATTTCCACACACGGCAGTGCACAAAATCAGGGGTTTTAATTGGCTGTTTCATAAAATAAAAACAAATGACAGCCACAAAATACTGCAAATCAAATGTGGGATCGCAATCAATATTTCACAAGATAATTAAACACACAATTTTAGTTTTGTTCTTTAGCACAGAAAGACTTGTGTAATATGTCATACAATCAGTTTGTTTGAATCCAATAAGCCAATATGTTCAATGTTGATACATTTGAAGGAGGACACCGCTATGGCCAGGCCTTCAGCAAAAGGTCAGGTGAGTGGGTGGTCAAACAAGTATATGAAGCCAAGACTGCAGACTTCAGAGACACTGGTGGAGAAGACCCCGATGTGATCTACAGGGACCCGAGCAGCTGCCTCCCCATCCCTGCACCACCTCCCCGTCCCTGCACCACCTCCCCGTCCCTGCACCACCTCCCCGTCCCTGCACCACCTCCCCGTCCCTGCACCACCTCCCCATCCAAATACTTGTATACTAATATATATTAGCTTTATTAGTATTGAACAAGCTTCAGGTCCATTATTCATTCTGTACATAGAGCACCTTTTACATACCTAACCGAGGAAGAAAACAGTGGTATGCTGAAGTTTATCTTCCATCTTTACAATAGTGAAAACTAAGGTGTTCTGTCAATATGCTGTGTGAAATGTCTTCATTTATTAATTGTTCTATTTACCAAAGGAAGTGCTATGTAGTAATAACTGAAAGGGTACTCGGATTTTGTGCATTCTAATGGCTGTATTTGAGTCTTTAAAAAAAGTACTATTATGCATTAAAATAAAGATTCAACATAAAGGTGCCATTTTTTCTTTCCACCATATTGAAGTCAAGTCATCTTATACACATTAACTTCACTGAATATACTGTACATCCATGTGTGTAACTCAGAATACTGCAGTTCAACTGCACCGTGCATGAAAACATGAAACGGCAACATGTGTGAACACCTCATGTGAGCTCAGGTAAGAGACACAGTGCAGTTCAACTGCAGTATTCTGAGGAAAGTTACACATGTGGATGTATGTGTGAATAAACCGGAACTATTTCAACACAATGACAAGCTTCCCCCTCAGAGAAAGTGCCATGACGTCCATCGGCTACAGGAGAATAAAGAGGTGTGCGTGTGTTATAGGAGTAGCAAGATGTAGCCATCTTGGGACTGGTGTCTCTGCCGAGCAGCAGACACCAGACAGGATGGCAGAGGAACCCGGTTTCCTCCGCTGAGAGCCTCAAAGCAAAGCCCAGTCCAACACCAACCGATAAGCTGCCAGGGGAAGAAAGACACACAAAGTGTTAGCTCTAATCTGTTATTCCAGCAGAACAGGAAGTCTACTGGGAATTAATGGGATTACTTAATATATCCTGCATAACGAATCTACATGCAAACAATCGAAAGCTGCTGGCCTCAGAATGAGTAAATGTATCTAGCATTAGTTGGCATTAAATCCACATTAACATGTGTAGAGGCTAACGTTAGCTACATCCACATTTACATGTGTAGAGGCTAACGTTAGCTACATCCACATTAACATGTGTAGAGGCTAACGTTAGCTACAACCACATTAACATGTGTAGAGGCTAACGTTAGCTACATCCACATTAACATGTGTAGAGGCTAACGTTAGCTACAACCACATTAACATGTGTAGAGGCTAACGTTAGCTACATCCACATTAACATGTGTAGAGGCTAACGTTAGCTACAACCACATTAACATGTGTAGAGGCTAACGTTAGCTACATCCACATTAACATGTGTAGAGGCTAACGTTAGCCTCGGTCAGAAACACCGATCTAGACCTACCAGTGCTTCCTCCAGTTAGGCCCCGCCCCGCAATGAGGCTCGTGTTTTCTCTCACATGCGTCACTGAGGGAGGAATTTGACTTTTAATGACAACATTCTATATCAACATCTCGGAAGCAGTTAAATGCACCAACAACAACAAAAAAAGCATTTCCAGACTCAAGGAGGGTTGGAATGGTTCACAAAATGGAGGTAACCTCGATGTAGGGTAAAGTATCCCTTTAACTTGTATGTAGTCTTCAGTTACCCGTGATAACCGATCTCAGCTGTTCGTGTCAGAGTTCATGTGTTACAGCTAAAAACAAACCCGCAGTGTCAACCACTAAATAGTGTCCCGCAATATTGTCTTAAGAGTTGTGCTCACCTAATTACTTATGTGATGATACAAGTTCCATTTGTTTGTTTAATATGAAATTAACACTATTAATACCGTGCTGTGCTACTCGGGAGTCAGGATGCGTCTGCGGTCTTAACGATCGCTGCATGCGAAATAAGAGCAAAAGTGCGGTCACGGATAAATGGTGGATCTGCGGTTTCTTTGCCTTTCAGCTCCCTGTAATTGTTCTAAAATACTATTTTAAACATTAACTTATTCAATATTTATTTGACTGCATTTAGCAGCAGTTTCCCCCCAGAGTCGACTACCTTCGTATTTTTAAATACTTGTTCATTTTTTAGTGGCACCAGACCAAGATAACAATAAGACTTCTGGTACAAATGTTATTTAAAAATAAATAAATAACCCATGTAAAATGTTTGAGTAGTATGATGTATCAAAGTGCACATCATATATTTACACGAAACTGTTATTACACCCCCAATATTTAATAGCAACTGCATGTATTATAACGTTAGCTAACTGGGCCTAAGTATATAGTACATATATTTCCATTGCAATCCACAAGAGTCGTTAAATAGATCCAGAATACTGCAGAAAGCAACTGACTGTCATTGGCCGGATGTGTGGAAAACCATAGACGGTAAGGCGGAACCTCCTTGGAAAAGACTGGGCGGCCCGTGAGGAGCAGTTACAGAAACCCCTTACATGCAGGCGAGAACTCGCGACGTTACGCAACCGCCATTTTGTTTCACCGGGAGTAAAGACACCACACGAACCAACTCCGGCGTGAATATTTTTTCTTTCTCTGAAGCACCTTCCACACGGCGAATCCGCATCGTGTACTCGAGTGAAGATTCGCATGGTATGTACCTTCCGGGATGACCGCCGATTAGTCAACGCTACTACGATGCGCTGTTGTTGGGGGAGTTTGCGCGGCGTGCTAACGTTAGCTGTACTGCCAGCAAGGTAGCAGCCCGTTCGCTTGGCTAGCCGGCATTTTGAGAATGGGCCCACTGGTTGAAGGTTGGTTAAGCAAATGTGGCACATCGTCGTCCAGGAAGAGAAATGCCAGCTAGACAAATGTTGCTTGTTATGTTCCTTTAACTTTACGCTTGTTGGATCAGTCCACGCTTCCATGCGGCCTTGGATCCGCACAAGCCAGCGAACGTTAGCTAACATGATCTCCGTAGAGGCGTGGTGGACATATATGGGAACTTGTTAGCCATGTAAATGGCTTGTGTACAATGCCAGGTTAGCTTAAAGTGCATTCATGTGTCACGTATGTTAATAGCAAACGTGAAAACTAAAAACAGCGCCGACAAATTATGTTAGTTCAGCTTACAGTTGGCCTTTAACGTCAACGTTAGCCACTCAGCTAGCTAACCTAAACGGTGGCGCCAAGAGTTCCTGGTAAACACACTCTTCTTACCGAAGCGGTGTCTCTGCACTAATCTTGTCTGCACAGATGTCTGGGGACATGGCTACGGATCATGTAAACGGGAACGGTACAGAAGAACCGATGGATACGACTGCAGCGGCTACCCACTCGGAACATTTCGAGACTTTATTGGAAGCAGGTTTACCACAGAAGGTTGCGGAAAAGCTAGATGAAATTTATGTAGCAGGTAAGAAACTGTTTTCTTCCTCTATCACTGTCTGTACATGCTCTTCAATAAGTTACGCTATCTCTCCCCCCCCTCAATGGCTCTGATATACTCTGAAATAGGATCTAGCTCTAATTATCTCAGATGTATTTAGCGCTGCCTATCAAACCTGTTCTTGGGTCACAGGGACATTGTTGTGGATAGTCAGGACAATATGTTCACCTTTTTAATATAGGTTGCTTAAAGGGTTGTTCTTAAAATGCTGTTGCACTCCTTGTATGTCGCTTTGGAGCATCAGGTAGATACTTGCATGCTGAACAGCAGGGTGGCAAAGTGAGAATTGCCCTTCAACCAAAGGACCCGGCTTCAAGCCTCTGACACCGAGTCCCCACCAGCTCTACTGTAGGTGACCTAGCACTTCAACCTCCCTGTAGATGTTCCTACGGGTATCTTGTCTATTCTCAGTGACACAAAGTGCCCTCCTTTATTGTATGTTTTTGTTATTGTGCATGCCAATTGTGTCAGGCTCCAGTCCAAGTGCTGTCATGCTGTTAAGTATTCAATAGGTGCGAGGATGGGTGTAGCGATATAGGGTTTGAAGTCGGCTGGTATCATGGCATACCCGGATAATAGAGCAGCTGTCTGGCAGGAGCAGGTGAATTGAACTCGTTCAACAGGACCAGAAGTGGATGTACGTTTGTCTAAGCTGAAGCATGTTTTAAGATGATTGTTCATTGGGACATGTGTTTGTCAAAGTGGGTGTTATTAATTTTCAGAAGTCTTAAAAGGTTCTCATCGGTGGCACTGTCCTTCGGTGTTCATTTCCAGCCCCACACTAATGTTCACACACACAAAAACACTTGAGTGTCGACTGTCAATTGGTGTCATCAACCTGTCCCTACACCCTGGGGAGATTTCTGGTAGTGAAACTTGGTCCTTGAACAGTTTGTACAGCATAATAATGAAACCCCAAAGAAGCAGGGCTTTACACATTCAACCACTTTGTTTGGCTCTTTCCGGTACATGTCTATGTCCGTTCTCACTAAGCATGTTCTATTTCTGTATCTGATGTATTGCAGTGCAGGGTTAGAGTAAAAATGACCAAAAAAACACCAGTTACTTTTATTTGCGAGCTATTAAAAGTGCAGAGGAGGCTGTTATGTTGTCAGGTTTTATGTAGTCAAATTTTGCAATAATAAGAATTGCAAAGTTTGAATGGGATCAAACATTCAAATGCCCTGAGAATTAACCCCCCCTATATTTTGTATTTGCTCCATGGCTGCATGAGTCACATTATCATGTCTTCTGTCTCACTGCTTTGACATGCTTGCAATAAACATGTTTTATTCCTTTTAAGACTAATATGTTTTTGAACCACACAGTAACATTTTTACTTCGTATTCATCTCCAGGCCTGGTAGCGCATAGTGACCTAGATGAACGAGCTCTCGAAGCGTTGAAAGAATTCAACGAGGAGGGAGCCCTGCATGTCCTGGTCCAGTTCAAAGAAAGTGATTTGTCACATGTGCAAGTAAGTTCAGTTAGTTAGTTTTCAAAACACTACACTTTCATTTTTGGTTCAAAACAAAACAGCAACTTGGAAGTTCTTCATTCGGTATATTTAAAAAAAAAAAAGACTCGGATGTCATGTTTCCCCCACAAATGGTGGATATCTTGGGTTGGGACAAAGCTCGTATCCTCTCTTCCAGAACAAAAGTGCCTTTCTCTGTGGAGTAATGAAGACTTACAGACAGAGAGAGAAACAAGGGACTAAAGTGACAGAGTCAACTAAAGGACCAGACGAGGCTAAAATCAAAGAGCTCCTGGACAGAACCAACTACACACTTGACGTAACAACAGGCCAGCGCAAGTATGGCGGTCCCCCGCCCGAGTCGGTGTACTCGGGTGTCCAGCCCACTGTTGGAACAGAGGTACAGTCCCACGTATCGGGTTGCTAAGAGTAAACTTTATTGTCAGACAGGACAGGGAATTAACTCTGTCTTTCATGTTGTAAAACAAAAATATGTTGTCGCTGCCTTTCAGCTCACTGTTTGCAGTAAATGTAAAGCTGTGAAAAAATACGGAAGCGTTTTGCAATTGTTGAATGAAACTACTGGTCTAAAATACTATTTTAAACATTAACTAATTCAGTATTCATTTGACAGCATTCAGCAGCTGTTTTCTGTTTTCCAATGAACCCGTTTACGGTTACACTGACAAATGACCGCTGTTAGCCAGGCTGTTGTATTTCCTATAGGCTTTTGTTTGATCAATGGCTGAAATACTTTGCCCCTAGCCTGTGGCTAGTAGCATAGTCACTCTTCTTAAAATGTGAGAAAAGTCAAGTGTATGTCCTTGAATGATCTTGATGTGTTTTTGACGATGAACCTGTGAGAAGGTGGGTTGTATCTGTTATAATATTTATGTTGTTTTCTAGATATTTGTTGGGAAGATTCCTCGTGATTTGTTTGAGGATGAGCTGGTCCCCCTCTTTGAGAAAGCAGGGCCTATCTGGGACCTGAGGCTAATGATGGACCCTCTGAGTGGCCTGAACAGAGGCTACGCCTTCGTCACTTTCTGCAATAAAGAAGCTGCCCAGGAGGCAGTGAAGTTGGTAAGTTTTTCATGGCTGTGGTGTTAAACGGAATACTGACACCTTCCAGATAGCCTTTTATAAACAAGAATCATAGAGCAGCCACGACAAGCATCGGGAGATTTCCCACCCCGTTCTGCTGTTTAGTAATTTCAGGTATTGGAGTTACGTCACACCGTGCTGTCTCTCGAAACTGATGAGTCAACTTACATTCGTTGTGTACTCAACCATTGTGTTGTTAATTCATACGTGCGTGATAACCTTGATTTTTTTCTTTCTCCATAGTGTAATAATCATGAGATTCGCCCTGGCAAGCACATTGGGGTGTGCATATCTGTTGCTAACAACAGGTTATTCGTTGGCTCCATTCCCAAAAGTAAAACAAAGGAGCAGATTGTTGAAGAGTTTGCTAAAGTCACAGGTAAGCTGCTCTTCTGTGGGATGGGTATCGTTAGGATTTTATCTTACTCTTATCGATACTGCTCTTATCGATACTGCTTATCGGTTTGGTACTTTATCGGTTCTTTTGGATTATTATCCTCCCTTCATCCTTCCTCTAGCTGCAAGCATGAAGGGACTTTGGGCTTGGCTGGGACCGGCGGTGGTAGAGGGAGGGGTGGACTGGGACATGGTGGCTGCAGCCTCACAATCTACATAAAGTTGCCATGTCTTTCAAATATATTTGTAGCTGAACAATTAGCCAAGCAATAATATTTTATTTATTAGCCTATTCATAATAATTTGTTATTAGTCTAACTAACTCTGTACCTATGGCTCATATGGCTTACCTGCTGTTTATTATATAACATTTTCCCCAGGATGAGGAGGGGGGGTGGGGGATCTCACTCCATAATTTTCGAGTACCTACCGATTGCAGAACCGATAACGTCGGATCTTATCGATACTCCAGTTTATACTAATTTAGAACCGGGTTTCGGGGGCATCCCTACTCTTGTTGATTTGGTTTTGTGTAAATGGTTTATCTTTGTTAATGGTGTCCGTGCTGGTGTAATAGTTTTTTTATTTGTTGGAATTCATTTCTAATTATTATACAGGGTTCCCGCGGTCTTACAAAGTCTTAAATTGAATATTCTGAATTTTAGGCATTAACAAGTATTTCAATATGATTATTGGTCTTAAAATGTTTTGGATTAGGAAGTTACTTCTGTGTTGTGATAACTTTTCTGTATCGCGTTTAAATGTGTTTGGGGAAAATGTCTGGGCTGCAAAGTAAGCAGTGCGGTAATAGCCTACGTCAACCCTAAAAGCGGGGGTGAATACTGAAGCTAAACACCAATCCTGCAGCAGCAGCGATGGCATAGCTGAGCTTTTTAAAAGCATGTTCCCTGATTCCGATATCGCGAGAGCGTTCGTGTGCGGTGGTGACGTGTGGTGGTACTGTTATGTTCAGTTTGTTCTTATGTTGAACGGGAATAAAATTACTTCGTATGGACTTGTTTATTTTCGTAGCAATTTTCCTTCATACCTTTTTGCCAATATTGCTGTGAAATAGGTGTTATATTCTATTAAAACTGGTCTTACATTTAACTTGTTGAAACCTGCAGCGACCCTGTTATACTCATTAGCTGTGAAGCACTTAAACTGCTTTGATAGTGCGGGATAAAGTTTATTCTTGACGTGTGTAAATTCTCACCTAACGTCTTTTTTCATCCAAACAAAACAGAGGGCCTCAGTGATGTCATACTCTACCACCAACCGGACGACAAGAAGAAGAACAGAGGCTTTTGCTTCCTTGAGTATGAAGATCACAAAACGGCCGCTCAGGCCCGCCGCCGGTTAATGAGCGGCAAGGTGAAGGTTTGGGCCAACGTGGTGACGGTGGAGTGGGCCGATCCCATCGAGAACCCCGACCCAGAGGTCATGGCCAAGGTAACCCTGAACAATCCATAGTTATGTGGTGATGAAACACAAACGGCTTATTTTGAAACAACAAACGCTTATTTTGTGACACATTTATAAGTAGTGAAATGGCACAATTTTGGCTAAAATTACGATTGTATGAATACGGTTATTGATTATGGTTGTTTTTGTGTGACGCATATTACTGCACCTTTGGCATCTTCAAAAAGTCCAGGAATGTTGCTCAGTCCCAATACATGACTACACATACTGTGGTATTTGTTGTTGTTAAATCTCTGCTTTAAAGTGTACCATGCAGCTAATTATCATATTACCCAGCCCCTATCAGCGAACCGCATAACAATCAAAATCTTTATATATCGTAAGAAATTAGGCTCTTGTGAACTTTTGAAATGGAAAATGTATATCTACCGTGGAAGTGTTGGCGTTGTCTAACCATAGGCATGCAGTCAAATGTTCCAAGTTTTTGCCCATAAAACAAACTTGCAAGAGGGGACACTACCTGAGATATGTAACATCTCTTTTCACCGCCCACTTTGCAGGTGAAGGTTTTGTTTGTGCGAAACCTTTCCAATGGTGTTACAGAAGAGATCCTGGAGAAAACCTTCAGTCAGTTTGGCAAACTGGAGCGAGTGAAGAAGCTGAAAGACTACGCCTTCATTCACTTTGATGAGAGAGACGGTGCTGTCAAGGTATTGCTTTCAGCAGCCAGGATGTTTTGTAAATGTTTTTTTAAGTATCAAGTATCATGTACTCTTGTTTACCAGCCCAAGACAGATACAAAGTACATCTATATCGCTTTACAATTTATGTATGATATGGTTGTAAATAAACTTTGGCATTGCGCATACTAAGCATGTTGTCTGGATATACACATAGAATCCACCCTTTCTGAAGTGTTATTCAAGTCGTTGGTAATTGTTTAACCAAATGACATTTGCACATATGGTTGCAAATGTGCACGATTTGCTGCTTTTCTCAGGCATTGGACGAAATGAACGGGAAGGAGCTGGAGGGAGAGCACATCGAGATTGTGTTTGCCAAGCCACCGGATCAGAAGAGGAAGGAGCGCAAGGCCCAGAGGCAAGCAGCTAAAACACAAATGTAAGACATGTCTGTGAGCACGGCTTGTCAGTGAAAAAAAAATTAGCTTAACATTCAAAAAAACATTACATCTTCTAAAATGACACAATTTTGCAAGATGGCTAATATAATATCCAACATTGAGTTTTACTTGGCACGCACTTTTTTGTTGTTGCATTTTGTCAGAATAGTCGTCACATTTTTCCAGAGGTGGAAAACTTGTCTTGTCTCCCTGTGCTCTCGTCAGGTATGATGACTATTACTACTACGCCCCTCC
>OMOT01087820.1:0-18485 GCA_900312575.1 Acanthochaenus luetkenii | reverse complement strand
CTGATAGATGTGGAGCTATTCTTGTTTTAGTTTGGGTACGTTAATTCAGGTGAGCATACCCTCCCAGAACCCTAGGGTGGAAGAGGTTAAGACTAAACCTCACCCCCCTTTTAAGACTAAACCTCACCCCCCTTTTAAGACTAAACCTCATCCCCCTTTTAAGACTAAACCTCACCCCCCTTTTAAGACTAAACCTCACCCCCCTTTTAAGACTAAACCTCATCCCCCTCTTTCTGTTGCACTTTTTAATCCCTTTATCAATTTTGTTGTGCAATATTAAACCCGTAACTATATTAAAGGGATAAGAGTCAGATGCAACAATGGACCTGACATTGTCCAGAAGATAATCAGCCTAATCAGAGCTGCTCTCGTTTGACCAGGTCTAGAACTCAATGTTAATCTATGTATTTGTGATATTTACAGGTAAATATCTGAATTGTTAGACAAAATAACTTTTACAAACTAGATCTATATATTTATCTTGTGAGAAACTATAATGTGACTATATCACGTTGTCAACAAATTTGAGATTGATCAAATCCTTTCACTCATAAGCATAATGAATGTGTGATATTGATGGCTCCATCTGGTCAGACATCCCCCTTATTAGAAACACCAGTTGTGTTGTGTACAATCAGATGCTTTCAGACCAGCACCCACATTCAGTTGAACTGGTCTCCCACTAGACCCAGTCTCGGTAAAACATACCAGCACCGTTGTCATGTGGAGACCCAAAGAAACAGGCTCCAACGTTATGATGCAATCTAAGAGGAAAGTAATTGAGTAGTTATGAGGTACATATTGAAGCGATGAAGCTCTTTCATGAATCCCTGTTCTAAACAACACAAGCAACGCCACAGACGTATAAACAATTGATTTTATTCTCAATAAGAAAACAAAGGGTGTACATCGTTTTCAGTATAATAAATGCAGCGGTGGAGTAAAAAGGTCTCTAACCGGGGTGACCATAAAGTGCAGGTACAAACACTGGCTGAGAAATGACGTGGTAACTGCAAACTTCCAATGTCAATTAATGAACATGAAAGCATAACCAAAGACGTAGTCTGCCGGGGCTGCACAATTAATCATGTACAATTGCATATTGTGATTTTAGTAACAGAATTGGCATATCGGGAATCTCAACATTTAAAGCTGCGCTAGGCAACTTCGCACGTTGGCGTCTATAAATGGCAGAAATGCAAGACACACTGGTGCGATTCTGATGAAACTCGTGGCGATGCATTTTGCACTGTGTTCCGGCGTTTCAATTAAATTACACCGATTGGCCTGATGGGGGCGCTGTAGCTAAGGTACAAATTTCACACTTTGAAAGGCTAAAACTGCTACACAACCCATCCGATTCTGATCAAACTTGGAGGGATGATGCATCTGGTTAGTGATTGGGCCATGTTTACTTGTTTCACTTAGAATGCTGTAGATGTAGACAGCCGTAGCAAAAAGTACAATTCAATAATTTCATTCCTCAGATCAATGAGACTAATAATCATGATTGCAACATCTGGCAAAATAATCAGGATGATCATTTTAGTCATTGTTGTGCAGCCCTCATGTCTATCCTCATCACATACAGCTGCATAATGGATGTAAAGACGGACCAACAGACCAACTCAAAATGGATAATGGTGATGAACATAAATTGCATCACTTCATAATACCTCAGACATTGAGAGTGACAACACATATCTTTTTACACAAAACCTCACAATCTTCCTCTGCCAACACTTGTTCTGAACGCCTCAAGCCAAATTACAGTGATTTAAAGTATTCTTAGGTAAACAGCATGAAAAAAATAAAAAAAAATAATTACATCATTTTGGGGGTCGGGGGCAATATTGTGAACTTCATACAGAAAATGTTTTTATTTGGTATATGAACATATAAAAAGGGTAAAAGTCCAACATACCCATATAGTGTCATTCATTTAGTAATGGTCAACTAATGCTGCGTTCCATTCAAAGACTGAAGTTGTAAATTCTCAGCTAGTAGGTCAATACTACAAACCTCCGTGTGTTCCAGCGGCCCAGCTTAGAAAAACATGAGGGATTTTCTTTACCCAACGTAAAACACTGTTTCCTTTTGCAACAGCCAACAGTAGGTCAATGATATTTGGTCATCTTAGCTAGTCAGCATAGAATGTTAACCATTTAACACACAGGTGTTTTAATAGATTTGAGGTCATGCAAGGCTGGAAATCTAGCTTAAGTGTATTTTGATTATAAATATGTTGAAAGTAATGCTGTGCAGCGTTTACAGTGTATGCTGCCATGTTGGCGTGACGTCGGATAACTGCATCTTGGAAACCTCTGGGTTTGGATATCTTGCCCGAGTTTCCTACTTGGGATTCTGACTTGAAGGGCCGGTCCACTTCATTTTTCCTTGTAGGAAGCCTGCATTTCTGACTTCAGAGATCTCTGGAACGCAGCATAAGGGGCAGATTGTTAAGAGTGTGTCCCGGACTTTTCTTCCACCGACTACAAGGGCTGTTGGAAAACTCGCCAGCCACTTTCACTACTTTCCAAGACACATCATTTCATTTCGAATAGGACCTCTGAACCAAGGTTGGTTACCTGCCAAAGCCACAGTCACAATTTAACAGCATTTGGCCGATGGCAGGTGGTAATTTCCCAGCCTGGTTGTTGCGCCGCAAATCGATTATAAAAAAGGGAAAATGACAACCAGAAATGTAAACAAAGTGTTTAGGCCTTTGCGTAGGAAAGAAACAGCTAGTCTACAGTATACAAGTGCTACAAAAACTAGCATACTTAAAAAGTATGTAAGTACATACACTGCATTCTTGTGTTAAAATAGGAATATTTAACAAAATAGTTCATACAAAAATTAGATACATGAGACTATATTTAAAGCATTTATTAAAGTGTTGTGTATGTGTGTATACTTCACTAGAATCTGAATAGTCTGTAGCTCCCTTAGACACTGAGGCCTAAGGACTTAAATCTGAAAATGCTTATAGCAGAGCTGAGTTATGAACAGAATGTAAGGGGGCGGGACACTTGAACCAAATGACACTGAACCTACATAAAACTCCTAATAATAAGCGCCTCATCTTATAACAGCCCATCTCTAAAAGGATTTGTCCCGTAAGCCGTGTGAGACCGTCCTTCATCTGGAAGATGAAAATAAAGTATCTCATCATTTCTGCCAGGAAATAAAAGCCTTGTGGACAAACACACTTAATCAGCATATGAGATCATCATCTCATCATGAAATCCCTGGGCTACTACTAGAAGTATGATGACAATGATGGTTATGACAGGTTTGACGTGAAAAAATAATTGTAGGCATCACGAGTTCACGTGAGACGTAGGGTTGGGTAACAAAAAACAATTCCAATTCTCAATTCAGAGAAAGTAATGGAACAGAAATGGATAACGGACACCCAGATTTGACAGATACCGATCGGCTTTGGAAAACTGTTCCTGCTGTCGCACCGCTCGGTTAGTTACATTTTTAGGGAGAAACGTCAATGCTGCATGACCAGATTTTTGAGTATTAAAACAAAGATTAATAAAGAACACTCTGAAAGACGTAAAAACACTTTCAGACTTCTGGTTACTTCTGGTAAACAGGATGTACATGGTTATAGAGGTGATAAAGTTTATTTTCTACAAACAGTTCTTCCAAAAATTACCGTAATAAGAACTGGTGAGGAATCAAATGGATAAAGCAGAATGAAGAATTGGCGTTAATAAAATCTAAAATGATACCCAACCCCGGTGAGTAGAAAACACTTGGGTGTGTGCTGTCTGGAGGGTCTGTCTTGAAGGCTTGCACAGTCACTGGTCCCGAGCCTCATACAACAGTTTGGCTGCCTATGGGAAAGACGGACAAAGATGGTGTCTGAGATTGTAATCAATTGGACTCCATTTACACCTGGTATTAAATTGTGATCTGTATCGGGAAAAGGAAAAACACGTCAGGGTGAGGTAAATGCACACAGCAGGCGTTGAGATCGGATCTCAGCCAGTCTCCCAGGTGAAAATGCAATCTGTACAAGTAAACTAAATGTGTTCTTCTTAATAATATATATATATATACACAGTATATATAGAGTTCAGCAGCAGTATGAGCTTTTGTACCCAGATTTGTGTACCTTGTGCATCGCAGCCAGCCATGATGAAGCCACCTTCTTGTCCTCCGCTGCCTCCATGCGGAGCTGCTGGGAATCCTGGGAGCCCATTGGCTTGTAATGGAGCAGCATGCCGCTGGCCCGCAAGGTCCCTCCTGTACAGAATACACACAAGCACCTTCAGTAAGAAGACTGATGGGACTAAAGTGCAGTCAACTGTTTGTCAAGGAGGATTTATACTATGCGTCTGTCTTTTGAGTTATAAAAGAAGACAGAGAAATCTAATAGTCTTCAGTTCAGATGGTTGACGACATTTTAGTTAGGTCCATTATTATTCTTCACAAGACACTTGAACAAAAAAAGCATTAGCATCCCTCACTGAAATCAATGGGCTCTGCTGGCTCATTAAGAATGTGTGCAAGTTATTTAATGCAAACAATACATTCTTAGAAGGGCTGGGTTTTTACTTTTATATAATCGATGTTCATTTGAATGATCTTATATAGATTCATAAAACCCCGACATCAATCTTTTAATATATGCCTTTTCCCGTTAGTCTCACGTGGCCTTTGGTTCTTCGCGCAACGAGGCCTGAGGCCACTTAACAGGTTTCCACCATTTCCACCACACGTGTCTCCACATTTATTTAAAAGCGCGGTAACAAACGAGTATAAAGTCGCCAAAGCCACAGAGAATATAGACTGAGAATCTTGCCTAAATAAATATGGAGAAATCTTGGAGAGTTTCAAGTTGCAGTAACTGTAATATACGGTAAACATTTACCATGCAATGTTACTAAGAGAGTTACGGTAATACAGAGACATGTGTAGAGTAGACCGGGATACAGACTGAGAGAGTTAACGTGGTGCCACTTTACTAAGTGTTGAAATAAAAGCCATTGTTTGTATAAAAGTCTCCGTCATCATTTTACAGTAACCATCTGCTGAGGGTGCGGCTAACTTAGGAAAGGACTATGCACTAGGGATGGGTGGATCTAAAATGGTATTGATACTTCAATACTTGCATACAACTCATTTAATATCGATTCCTTTTGAAAAGTATTGATTTCAAGTTTTCATTTTTAATCCACACTGCGGTTGCGTCACTCGAGCGTCATAGTTCCCACTATGAGGTGGGGAAACTCCCCAGTTCCCAGGTGTGTTGAACGCAGCCTTACAATCTCCAAGAAGTGAGACAGCATCATGAAGGGACTTTAGTTTCATGGACTTTACAGTTTACAATCGCCAGAGGTTTTACAAGACTGTTTTTCAACATGTTCCCAAAAAATTAACTGATTTCTTGCACACTTTTATTTCTGATTGTTGGTATAATTTTACTTCTTCATTAATATATGGTTGTATGTCTCTGTGGTCGATACACTGCTGTAGTGTGTTGGTCATGTTAAATAAAAAGTACATTAATGTAACTGCTTTGGGGTCAGTTCTTAATGTAAACATGAATATTTCTAATAATGCACCAGGTTAGAGGGTTCCTTGTACAATTTACAGCATTAGTTCTCCGAGAATCTCTTTCATATCCAAGCAAAGTTGGTATGTTAACTCAAATATCCCTAACTGAATAGATATTGAAACGCATTGAACCGGAAATCGAATGGAATCGGGAATCAGAATCAAACGGATTTGGGAAATCAGTGGCAATACCCAGCCCTAATTCTTCGGTAAGACAAATGAGGGAAACTGACAGAAAAAAAATGGAAAAGGGGGAACAGTGTGGCAATGTTAAATGCCTAGTGAAGAAAAATAACCAAAACTAAATAAAAGTCAAGATATCCCTTTACCGGTAACTGCTCCTATATTAGATGATATTCTTGCTCCTGTATTCTGTCGTAGTCAGCGTTTCGACTGAACACAACTGTAGCAGTGCTGCACAACCCATCAATAACACGCATACATGCAGACTGCTCGCAAATATATACTGTAGATGCACCAACAAACATATGTGAAACAGATGTCAACGGAATAGGAATCTTCAGAATTGAAAGATTATCTATGAGGAAACAGAAGAGACATGGCCTTCCCAAACAAGCCAAATGAAAGATGAATGGATATGTACGCTCCTTTTACCATGAGCATTAACCAAAGGTAAAACGGGAGGACAGGACTCAAAATGCTAAAGTCTTACGACACGTTTTATACAGGAGCCAGGGCAGATATGAAAACATGCTCACCAACAGTCAGGGCTGTGGTTCCCAAAAGCACCTTAGAACCAGCATAATCTTTTGGTTTACAGTGAAGCACATATCATCTTGAAGAGGGTCCAATTTAGTGTCCCTGTTATTCCCATGATCTAGAACAGTGTAATCAATATTCGCAAACATGAGCAACTTTCTCCCCAAGCCAGACATGACACAATGAACAAGTCACCAGAAGTTCATTAATTTCCTATAGAGCTGAGCGACCAATGAAACTCAGCCGATGTGCGGACGCTAAACAAGCTTTTACGGCAGGGATAAGCCAAACCTAGCTGAACTTTTCGCCGTCGTTGGCTCGTCAACAGCCAATCAGATTTCCGCTACCAATGTGATTTTGTTTCAGAACCACCTGGCAAGTTTAAAATGGACGAGAAGTTGATTCCAACCAAAGCTTCCCAGCTCTCTAAAGCATTTCATTGAAAGTCTACAGGAATAAATGTCTCTTGGAGAACGGTTGCATCCATAGTTTGGGTCGATGGTAAACTCCGAAGTAGTGTTGCCGTTTAAAAGAAAATTGGTTAATGCAACCTTCACTAGCACGCTATGTTAGGTCATCCTAACAGTGACGTAACATTATGAAAGGTAATACCAAAGCAGCTGAGCTCACTGATTAGCGCACCTTCAACCAGAGAGGAGGAACTGAACAGTGAAATCTGGTGCTGTAGTGTTTGGTTGGAATGAAAACCTGTTGGGCTGCAATGGCACATGGTTGAGGATCACTGGGCTATTGGCAGCTTCAAAACAAAGCCATCAAAAAGCCATATCGGTCGAACCCTAGATTGGACTATCCTACACCATAGGAATAACATACAAGAACTGTGGTGTTCCCCTTTATCACCAAGATGCTTTTGGGAACCCGGGATACATTATGCATAAAGTATCTGAGAAAACAGATCAGTACAACGATCAGTACTCCTGTTTTCAGGTAGCTCTATGCATACAGACTCAAACCCGGGGAAGCCAGCCCTGGAAACAAGACAGGGGGAGGGACAAAGAGTAATTGACACTTTGTGGAGTTAACCAGGGCTAACCTTCAGAGATATAGTGACTGTCCAGCAGACTGGTGTAAGTGTGAATATCATTCTCTGAGCCAAGAGGACGAAGGGCCAGGCCACCCAAGTCAAAGCAGTAGATGGGGAAAGAGTGTTAATACCAGACCAGAAATAAAATAGGTATCAGTGTTAATCAGTAATCATTCCATTAGTCAGGGGTTCAATCTCAAGAAATAACAAGACAGACAAGAATTTCCAGTACAGGATTGGTAGGGGATGTCTTGCTTCATAATTTATGAAAAGAAGCTAGAGGTTATTTTTCTTCTGTCATAAAAAGCCTAAAAATTATTGCTAAATACAATCAACAACATGCATTGAATTATAGTCTTTGCGATGTGATTTTCAGGATTTCCTGTTTTTTTTTTTTTCCTTTTCTTGATCACGTTCATGTCAACTGTATCTGAAGTGAAGGTCCTTTACAGAGCCTCACCTCCTGGGCTGGTCCCGTCCGACAAAACCTGCATGCTGGTGATCCGGGACAACTCCACCTCAAAGTGGCTTTCACCGTCGAGGAAGAGATACCTGATGGGTGGGTCGGGGTGTTGGGGGGGGGGACAGAGAGAGACTAATTTGCTTCGCTTCCCAAGCAGCTCCTGTGGATGAAGAACCTTAGTCTGGTTAGGTGTTGTTCAAGTACCACGTTGCACATGGGTACAGCAGATAGAGCAAGTCCGAGGTCTGAGGCTGCACTACCAGAAAAAGAGAGATCAAGACCATTTATACAGCGGAACAAACGAGTCCATGGGAAAGTACTGATAAGGAGCTGGAGGTAAGCTAACAGTAAAAGAGAGACAACGATTACTATGAATCCAAATACAGAGTGGATAGTGGAAAATTACTGAGTATAGAGTATAAGCTACTACAGCAATGGTAATACATGTATTTACAGGTTTGTCTCAACAGAGGTTAGGCTTATTAGAACAAGTGTCAGCAGTGATCATGACACTTGTTGTAAAGGTACAGAGAAGCTACAACGTATGTGCAAATAATGTCATGTGGAACATTCCTCCACACTCCAACCAATTGGATTCACAATTATAGTTTCACCTGCAACAAATTGACATCAAGCCTCAACATGTAAGAGAACTTGACTGCTGCAATCAAATCGAAAATAGTTTTGTCTGGTTTGAATTGAAACACACGTATTTTTTTATTTTTTATTTATTTATCCTCCAACCCCCTCGTCGTCTCAATAAAAGGTGTTGCTGAAACATTAGAGGTGATGTCTGTATCCATGACAATATGCTCACTGCTGACGAGCACGTAACTACCACCAAGTTAGTTTTCCCTTGTTGCGGAGGGTACCGAGAAGGTCAAAGTGCAGAATTCAAAAAGGTGACACTACCTGTGGTTGTTGGAGAGGCGACACATCATGCTTTCAGACTTCTCTGACGAGCCCAAAGTGACGACAAAAGTACCACCTGGGAGAAGAAAACTGCTGTTAAAAAAAGGAAAGCTCAGGAAAATCCAGAGTATCACAACAAAAGTAGAAACATTATTATTTAGTCTCAATCTTTGTTGCTCAGCCTCATTGATGTGGTGTTTCTGCACAGCACTTCCAGTCACCTGTCAATCAAACAGTGTGGACAGCGCTTGGATTTTCTGTTGATGCAGTTTGAGTGTCGCTCTTTTTTGTCTTTTCAGCCATGGTGGCTATCACTGCTCATGCTAACTACCCAGTTATTCTTCTATTTATTACAAACAAACCGGAAACATAAAACACATCACTTCCTGTGCAGCAGGAAAGAGCTACCAGACACCAGGTGTTTAGAACAGGAAACGTAAAAGCTGTCATGAACTGGCTATAGGTGGAATCACATAGCCATAGTTCCCACACAAGAACCCTGTATATCAATCAGCAATACATAGTAGTAAAACAGACATTTATTGATATAAAAATGTCACGGATTATAACTTTAAATGTACAAGGCATCTTTTTTCAACAATCTATATACTTCTTTCCAACTGAGCTACTGATAGTATCATCATAAATAAAGCATGCGGCTCCAAGCTCTACACTGGCTAATTCGTCCCCCTGCAGGGCTCCATTCAGGCTGCTAATGGATCTTTCATTAGGAGCCTGGCTGAGTGACACTGAGTGGTGCTGCTGCTCATCTATAGACACACACTGACCTGCACTAAACACAATGGACGTGTGTGTGTGTATGCTATTGAGCCACCAGAGCGTTAATCAGGGTTCCTACTGTGGCCCTGATGTAAAATTCCAGGACTTTCCATAACTAAGTTGAAGCGCTTCCATGACCTAAAAACGTGATTCCTTCCCGTTTTAGTTTGTTGTTGTTTTCAGAAACGTTCTTAAGATCTACAAAATCTGGTTTCCACCACAGTTGGGCTGAAAACCATCTAATGCAATGAAGCTGGAAAACACATTCTGCTATATTCCTCTAAAATGACCCCGATATACAAACATGCATTAAACAATAAAACTGCACACACCATTATACAGCACATACAAAAACAAACTCCAGCTCAAGATGCTGCACAATTTGGAATTATTCTGTTTTAGTATTTATTTGACTCTAGTTTTAACCCCTCACCTCCCATGAGCACTTTGAGCTGCTTGTCATAAAACTCCATCTCCTTCTGGGAAACCAGGCTGCACTCGCCACACTGCCGCACCGGATCCACGAAGCACATGCGGGGCAGCGCCACCTTCTTACTGCAGCACTTATCACAGAAACACCGGCCGCATCGCCGACAGTGGTGCTGGGAAGGAAATCACATCCGTTTGATTGGCCGAGCACATACGAGGAATCTGTCTGTGGGTTGCTCACATAGGTCGCATTAAGCATAACATAACAAAACGATCAAGAAGAAAAACATGTAAGTTGACATTAGGTCTCTTTAATAAGTAGTATATTTTTTAAAAACTATGCAAGTATAAGCAGTATATAACAAGAGGCTGCCTAATGTACCGCCATAATCACAGTGCTATATTAAACATAACCACTTATGCTAATGAGTCCATTAATTGAGCTAGTTAATGCATACATTTGCAAGTATTTCTGTCAAGATACTTGTCTTCACACAACATATGGGTGGTACTAATATGAACTCTGTACTTTAAAGCATAAAGGAAGTTATATTAATCAGTTTCATCATGAATCATTAATATGCAAATGTTGCAGCTATGTGCTCCAAAATCTAATCAGATCATATTTGCTATAGGGGGAACCTGTGGTGTCAGCATGAGGTTTCTATCATGTGTTGTTCTGGAGACAGACAAACAGACAGGCAGATATACCATATATATGGTCACCTTTAAATTAAGTGTTTAAACATTGAGACACGGGGTTCCCACACATATTCTACAATTCCAAAACTTTTCCATAAATGCATACATTTTCATGACAAATAATATAACAATCAAAATGTGTTTTGTTTATTATTTTCAAGTTGACCAAAAATGATAAAAGTATCATTATATAAAATGTCATGGTTTTTACAAAAACATATTTCCAAAACATCTCCATCCCTTCAAAACTAATTTTCAAATTCCATAACTTTTCCATGACTGTGAGAACCCTATTGAGACTACTGACATATGGTTTATGCGAAGGCCATGAGTTGTGCAGCTCTATATAAGGAAGCTTGTCCGAACACTTTGTGGACACAGTGCATGATTCACTTTCACAGTTAACCAACATTTAGATGTCTTATTTTAGTTTAGTTTAGACAAAAGTATGACTGCCAATGTGAATGTGAACAGAAGCCAAAAAACACATGAATCTCAGGTTTCCCAACAGAGAGAATAAATGAACGGCTCAAATATCTTCAGCATAACTTTGTATCTTCCCACTCCCGAGCCTTTCCCCTCATCTCTTTTTAGATCATCAGATAAAGTTGTGATTTGCCGTGGCGGTCATGTTACACACAGAACGGACCTTTCTGGTGATGAAGTCGAACTTGACGTCACACTGCATACATCTGGGGCACTGGAACAGAGGAACAACACACGTGTCACAACACACGGCGCATTCAAGTTCAACAGCAACTGGACAAGACAACAGGAGCTCCATCACAACAAGCCCATTAAAAGACTTAACTGGGTCCTGTGTGGAGGTCACAGGTACTTTAATTAGCAAAGATTTATTTATATAAAGCACACTTAAATCAAGTTTGACTTTAGCTATATTTTGTGTCTAACAACATCTGTACAAAATCGTCTCTAACCCGGACAAATCTAACCCTAACATGAAAGTGTGGCGCTTCTGGGATACAACACTGCCTGAAACCTGCCCGGGGGTTCGTTTCCCACTGGGGTCACCCAGGTTCAAAGTGCTTGCACTCACAGTTCTGTATGGCACTTTGGATCAAACTACCCACGAATGTGATATTATGTTGGCTTTCCTGCCATTGAGGCATCAGTTAAAACTGTATTTTTTTTAATGCATACATCTTTTACTCACAGCAATTTGGTCTTGCTGTTGCATGACTATCTTATTAAAACCTAATAATAGGTGCTGAAACAGAATCCGTTTCTAATCCCTCCGAGGTGTATTTACACCTGTGGCTGGTGTATTGTCAAAGCATCATGTTGAAAACTCTTCTGACTACATTGGGACTAGGAAGTACAAGCCATTTTAGCCATGACAGAGGAACGATAAGCTATTTATAACTGACAATCCGTCATAATAATAATGTCTATTCCTCCTCCAGTCTGTTCCACCATTACAGAAACATCCTGTACACGGAAAGCAGCAGATGATAAATGATTAACTTGAGCTAACCTCACCTCACTTGACAGTGCCAGGGCAACGTGCCAGTGTCAAGCGCTTCAGCATACAGTTGTTTGTTTGTGCCTCCTGTTATGGTGCCACAGCCTTGATAAGACAGGGAGCTATTGTAGCCAAAACACTGCTTTGCATGGCATGGGCTGCTAGCAGAGCAGCTCCACCAGCTAGCTAAACATAACGAGCTAGCCAACTGTAGACGCGGTAGTTAGCCAACCCACAAAACAATGGATTTAATGTCACTTTATCGATCTCTATTGTAGCTACCCAACACGACTGAAAGGAGAACAGGGTTTTCAAAAAGTGTCCGCCTCTGACGGCTAGCTTCCAACGGTTAGCGGTTCATCGTAGCTAGCTAGCTCAGTGCCCCGCCCGCGTAACTAAGTGCAAGGCTGCGTCAAGCTAGCCAGAGTTAGACGGAACGATAGCGGACGTCAAGCGAGTTTACTTCCAAAATTAAACCATACGTTTGTGTTCAATACGCGTCGTTCTCGTCAAGACAAACTAACGTTACATTTTAAAAAAAACGGGCAATTCGTGTGACACGTAACATTACAGTATTCTCTACTATCACGTTGGTACTTAAAACGTCGCATATCGCGTTATATTCACCAGTAAGAGGTGCCGTTTTAAAATGTCGACCGGAAGTCCTGTGTATTTATTCTGTCTACGTATTGGTGCGTCCGGGTGGCTTTCCGTCTGAACTCAATCCTTCCGCCTCTTACCTCTTTATCCGGGACCCACTGCGGCTCATCGAGCGAGAACGGGCTGCTCAGAGCGCCGTTTTCCGGCACCATCCGAAGGCCACTCGGGCTCCGGACGAGCTTCTTGCCATCAGGCACTGAAGACATTTTCCACCAACAACTCTTCTTCGCGCAGTCGCGACTCACAAACTCCTGAACACGCCCACCCGCCTGATTTACAGGGCGTTCAACAAATGGCTGCGGCCGTTGATGTCACGTGGCGCACCGAGTTGTTTTGGTTTTTACAACCCCACCCATTGGCAATCAACCAATAGACTGACTGCATATAGTAGATACGTTATACTTTATTCTCATCTGCTCTTTCGATGTATGTATTTACCTCGTGTGTTTTATAAAGAACTTTGTAACGGTGCTTAGTGAATAACGTTTATAATAATCATAATAATTATCATATTATTGCAAAGTTCATGCAAACCCATCTGCTCTCCTGACTCTGTGTCTCCCAAGTCTACAAACTAGCTGTAATTAAATATACTGTATATTGTGGCCACTAGCCTCACCTTGGTAGCCACACCCAGCTCACTGCTGACCACGCCCACACGACACACCCACAGGAAATGGTTTACGCCCTGGAACGTCCCAACATCAGTGAAAAGTCCATTTCAGGCAAACTGAAGTTTTTGGCTAGAAGACACAGACCAATGATAAACTATTGATTTATTGGTATTTTAATGTTTTGTTTTTTTAAGTTGAACGTTTTATATTGTAGCTTGTATTCATATGAAAGGACCTAAACATATCAATGGTATTGATGATATCATTATTCCAGATGAGTTTAAAAGACTATTTATTTTCTCATGATTGAATATTACGTCTTTTTTGGACGTTTATTATGATCTATCATTTTGGAAAGTATCATATGTCTCCAGATTCAGTCTATTTAGACATAGAGCACAGCGTCGACACCGAGCCACTGATCCAGTCCAGACATGATGAATAGAACAGTATATCATATATGTGTATACACACTTTGATAAACCATGTTATGTACTACGATTACATGTCAACAGGATCACGTTGGTGTCGAGATCCTTGTTGCTCACCGCACTGAGCGACCGCCGCGCTAGCTGGTTGAAACCGGCAAACACGTGCTGTGATTGGCTGGAGTAAAGTGGGCGAGGATACCTTTACACCTGATTGGCTGGAGTGAACTCAGCGAAAACAAAAACAACACCTGTGTGTTTTATTGTGGAACGTTCATTGTATTTATTTGTGGACTATTGAGAGTTGAAGTATTGTTGAGATGTTCACACTCGAACATTAATAACTGAATAACGTAAAGAAACACGACGCCTTTGAGGGCCCGTCAGTCAGACGGGCGTCGTGCGTCACATGAGTACTGATGACGTCATTTAGACTGACTCGTCATTCACGCATGTCAACAATAATCAAACCGCCCTAGAAGAGCAGAGAGGCAGAAGGGGATCCTTAGGTGTTGGGGATGTCAGGTCCACTAGAGTCTAGTCTCCGGAGAAAGGAGCCTGCAGCGGTGGCAGAAGAACATAGTGACGGTTCTGATCAGGACGATGAGTCGCATGATTTCAGGTCGGGCTCAGATTCTGTCCACGCTGCCAGAGGACGGGTCCAGGGTGTCCAGTGGACCCGGTGGACCCGGTGGAACCGGTGGTGGCGCAGATGGATACGCCAAAATGGCTCGTATGTCCTCACTTTGGCGCTGTTGGTATTCGCTGTCTACATGGGCTATTTCATGATTCATGTGATAGAAGAGAACCACCATCTGCATCTGGAGATACAGCTGAAAGAACAGCGCGACCAGGAGATTGTAAAACTTCTACAAAAGTATAACGTTACATGAGCTTGTTCCTGAACGCCACACGTGAAAGGTCCGCCCACTTGGAGGTGGAGCTCAATACTCCCACTGGACCTGAAGCAGGAGGAGGATGACTCCTGGGATGATGTCATCGGTGTTGCGTCACACCACTTCATGTGTCTTTCATTTTGCCCAAATGTTCATAAATAATCAAATCATATAATTGAAGGATTGATATATATGATACATATACTGTATGTACAGGTGCGGTCAGAGGTTTACATACACGTGTAAAGAACATGTCTGTCATGGCGGTCTTGACTTTGCAATCAGTTCTACAACTCTACAACCTTTTCTGTGATGGAATGATCGGAGCACGTACTTCTTTTCACACAACAACATTCATGGCTTTTGGTTCTTTTAGAATCTATTATGGGTCTTCTGAAAATGTGAGCAAGTCTGCTGGGTCAGAAATATACAGATATACACAATATACAGAACTATAATGAAAGTATCAAAGAACCAAACTGCAGTAGTGTTTTTTGTGACAGACGTATGTCTTCCAATCGTTTCTTCACAGAAAAATAAGAATTGTAGAAATCATTGGAATCCCAAGACTACCATGATATACATGTTCCTTACAGGTCTGTGTACATTTAGACCACAACTGCATGTGTTGTCTTTATTGTTATATGTTCTATTCAAAACTCAATAAACAAAATAAGAAAATGATTCTCTCTATTCTTATGAGTTCACCTTATTAATAGTCCACAGTAATGTTAATGGGCGGCACGGTGGCTCAGTGGTTAGCACTGTCGCCTCACAGCAAGAAGGTCCTGGGTTCAAATCTCGCCTGGCCCTTTCTGTGTGGAGTTTGCATGTTCTCCCCGTGTTCGCGTGGGTTTCCTCCGGGTTCTCCGGTTTTCTCCCACAGTCAAAAAACATGCAAATATATGTTTGTGTGTAGTGTGGTGCAGGGTGTGATGTACTATGTATATGATGCATGCAATGTATACTTGTATGGGGGCGGCAGTAGCTCAGGAGGTAAAGTTCCCACCCTGCAACTGCAAGGTCGGCGGTTCCAGCTCTGTCGTAGTGTCCTTGAGCAAGACACCTAAACCCCGAATTGCTCCCATTGAGCAGGTTGGTACCTTGCATGGCTGCCTCCGCCAACGGTATGACATGTGGGTCACTTTGGATAAAGGCGTCTGCTAAATGCTGTAATGTAATGTTACTCTATGCAGTACTAATAACACTCGTATCATTACGGTGCTGTTCATTGTGACATTCCTCCAAAGTTCCTAACAAGAGGTCCGTCCAGACGAGGAGGAGACTGATGTGGAAACTAATACTCCGATCCACCTCTCCATCCTTGTGAGGTATTTGGACTGAATCAATGCAAAGCTTTGTCTAAAGTATCTGTGAAATATAAATAATGTTTACTGAACTTTTTGAGAAGAAAAAGAAGTGTGCACCTTCATTTACAATGTTCCTCTTTTTTAATGGCCACCTTAAAAGCAAAGAGGGTGAACAACCACAAACCCATTGACCATATAACATCAAATGAATCGAACATACATGAACCAAATTAACCTCAACACCTCACCAAAACAATGGTGGGTAATTCGGTACCTTGCAGAAGGTACCGTCCATTCATTGTGGGGCAAAAACTTTTATTATAATAATTATTTAGAAAAAGAGAGCAGAGTCAAAGTCATTATAGAGGGAATATTCTGCATTAAACCCACTCGGGCCCTTATAGACACACAATAACCCAGGTTCACCCTCATGATCAATTCAGTTTTAGACAGAGTGAGGAACTACTGCCCGCCTGGCCCAGTGTCACTGACTGGGTCAGGGGGCGGAGGCTCTGTTCACGCCCCACACTGGGTCAGGGGGCGGCGGCTCTGTTCACGCCCCACACTGGGTCAGGGGGCGGAGGCTCTGTTCACGCCCCACACTGGGTCAGGGGGCGGAGGCTCTGTTCACGCCCCACACTGGGTCAGGGGGCGGAGGCTCTGTTCACGCCCCACACTGGGTCAGGGGGCGGAGGCTCTGTTCACGCCCCACGCTGGGTCAGGGGGCGGAGGCTCTGTTCACGCCCCACGCTGGGTCAGGGGGCGGAGGCTCTGTTCACGCCCCACGGTTATTTAGGACTATCATCCTTAGAAGGGCCTTGGATTTATTTGTTAAACCATGTTATGCCCTACGATTACATGTCAACATGATCTGATACTAAAATAACACACAGGACCAGTGTGACACGTATCTGAACCGCCTGAACATCTCGTGTTACACACGAGCAAAAACAGACTTCAATGTATGAAATCACCAACCGTTAAAATCCCACTTGTATTTCTTATTCCAATGTCAATTTGTATTTATTATTTTATTTTATAACACCCTGCAACGGAAGCCCTGGAACATAAGGTTAAAAAAAAGAAGAAATATTATTTTGTAATTAATTTGTGATTATTTAGTGATGATTTTCTACATTTGGTATCTATGTTGAGGTGGTTCGGGCATCTTGTAAGGAGGCTTGTCCAGCTGGGAGGAGACGCTGGGCCTCCGCGACCTGACGTCGGATAAACGGTTGAAGATGTATGCAGTTTTATTTAATTATCTTTAAATATCTTTAAATATATTTAAAGATAATTAAATACATTATTTTTTGTAGCCTATAGTTTTGGTGCCACCAAACAATATATATATTTTTGACGTATATTTTGGTGCAAAACCTAAAGGACTCTGCCCTTCTGCTGAGTTTACATCCGGAAGGTTCGTGTGAGTCTCTATGTGGGAACCATCGTTTTGACAGTGATTACTGATATAGTCTTGTTTTATGATGCGGCTGGTGCTGACACGTGACACCTGACACGTGACACGTGGCCCCCCGCCGACTGGACAACACGGCAAATACACGAATTAAAACTCTTCACTTTTCCATTTCCACAATTTGGTCCGTCCACTAATGTGGTCCGACAGCATTTTAGGTACTTCCGTTGTGCTATAGGGAAACTGCCGGTCTCGGCCACCGTAGGATTAACACCGTGGAGGGTGGGACCTCTGCTTTTGCTACGACGTCATTGGCCGCTCAGGCGTGATTGACAGGTTCATCAGACGCAGTCCCCATCCCGCCTCTTTAACGGAACAGTGGTTATATTCTGTATAATACATAACATTACGTTTTCCTACTGCATGTTACCTGGGAGACAAGAAGGTTATTTAAGGATGTCACCTTCTATACCACGTGTGTTGAACAACCAATAAAAACACAAATATTCAAAGTGACTGCAGCGAGTCAGAGAGGAAAACAAGGTGGTATGATTTGCGCATGCGTGGAGGTCTGTGGGCCGATGGAGAGGAGATGCCCGCCGCCGTCATCCCGGTGCAGCGTCGCTCAATATAACAGCAGATCCCAGATCGTTGCAGTCCGTCACAACAGGTCCGATGTCTGTGGCAAATGCGAAACACACGATCCTGAATCCGGTAAGGCTTTATTGTCGTTAGTGTGATCTACTCTGGTCACATGGGGTACTAGATAGATCCACCCTGGGGTACTAGATAGATCCACCCTGGGGTACTAGATAGATCCACCCTGGGGTATTAGATAGATCCACCCTGGGGTACTAGATAGATCCACCCTGGGGTACTAGATAGATCCACCCTGGGGTACTAGATAGATCCACCCTGGGGTACTAGATAGATCCACCCTGGGGTACTAGATAGATCCACCCTGGGGTATTAGATAGATCCACCCTGGGGTACTAGATAGATCTACCCTGGGGTATTAGATATATCCACCCTGGGGTACTAGATGATCC
>OMOT01087817.1:0-12430 GCA_900312575.1 Acanthochaenus luetkenii | reverse complement strand
CTATGTCTATGTCATGACTATGCCATGTAGCTGGAATAAACTCCCTGAAGAACTCAAACAGGCCCAAACTCTAAATATATTCAAAACTAGGCTTAAAACCTTCATGTTTTGCCGTATCTATGATTAAACACTATCACTTTGATTTACTCTTTATATCTTATTTTTATTATATATAAACTTATTTGTATTTTCTTACCTATTCCTTTTACACTGTATTATTTTATGCTCTGTGTGAAGCACTTTGAATTGCCATTGTTGTATGAAATGTGCTATATAAATAAACTGGCCTTGCCTTGCCATACTCTATTTGGCCAAAAGAGGAGGCTCACCAGTAAATGTGGGGGTGCGGGTGAGCCACACTTATATACCCCCTTCTCCACGTATGCAATTTCAAGCCACACTGTGTTGGAATCAACAATCCCTACCTTTGCTAGCGTTAGTGGACTCTGGTGCTGATTAATATTTCCTGGACATAAATCTTGCTTCCCAGGCTGGCCTTTCGGTCGAGCCACTTGCTTCCTTTTGGATGCCAATGCTTTGGATTGGAGACTCCTGGCCCGAGTCACACCAAACATGTCCCTTACTCCTCATCCTCATCACCGTGAGCAGATCCGGTTCCACCTCATCTCTTCTCCCCATGCGCCGATAATTCTTGAACAGCCCTGGTTAAGTTAGCATAATCCCCATCTTGACTGGTCCTCCAGCAAGGTTGGTAGCTGGAAGTCCTCTTGCCTGCAATCTGCCCTTCCCCCAACAGAAGGGAACTATCACCTCAGCCGTTCCTGAACCCCCAGACCTGTCCACAATTCCCTCTGAATATCATGACCTAAGTGAAGTATTCAGTAAGCATCAAGCTCTCTCTTTGCACCCCCCCTCCATCGCCCTTATGATTGTGCTATTGACTTACTCCTTGGAGCTTCCTTACCTTCCAGCCGGTTGTTCAACCTATCCCGTCCAGAAAGAGAGACTATGGAGAAATATATCAATGACTGCTGGGATCATTCGGCCATCTTCCTCCCCTATTGGTGCTGGCTTCTTTTTTGTGTCCAAGAAGGATCAAACCTTGCGCCCGTGCATTGATTTCCGTGGTTTGAACAATATCACAATTAAGAACCCTCTGCCCGTGATCAACTCCGCGTTTGAGCCCCTGCCCGGAACCACTGTTGTCTCCAAACTGGACTTAAGGAATGCGTATCACATGGTCAGGATTCGAGAGGGTGCTGTGTGGAAGCCTTCAACACCCCCCTAGGCCACTTTGAATATCTGGCTATGCCCTTCGGTTTAACCAACGCCACTGCTGTCTTCCAGGCTCTGATCAATGACGTCTTCATGTATTTGGATGATATCCTGATATTTTCACGCAACATCAAGGAACACGTTCAACATGTCCAGCAAGTACTACAAGACTTCTGGAGAAAAAACTGTTTGTGAAAGCAGAGAGGTGAGATCCACGTTAGCTCTGTACGTTTCTTGGGGTACATCATCAAAAGTGGGCAGGTGAGGACGGATCCTGAAAAAATTATGTCAGTGACAGAGAGTGGCCAAGACCTACTTCCCTGAAAACGGCTCCAGTGGTTTCTTGGTTTTGCCAATTTCTACCGACGCTTTGTTAGAAACTACAGCCATGTAGCAGCACCACTGACCAAACTCACCTCTGTTCCCTTCTCCTGGTACCTGGAGGCAGAACAGGCTTTCTCAGAATGGAAGAAGCGCTTCACCTCCGCACCAATCCTGGTTGAGCCCGACCCCTTATGGCAGTTTATCGTAGAGATGGATGCCTCAAACACCGGGGTCGGAGCTGTCCTCTCTCAACGCTCCGACTATCCCCCGCAGAACACAACTATAATGTTGGAAACCGGGCGTTGTTGGCTGTAAAACTTGCCCTGGAGGAATGGAGACACTGGCTTGAGGGAGCAGAACAGCCATTTATTGTTTGGACTGACCATAACAACCTTGCTTACATCCATACAGCTAAACACCTAAACTCCCGTTAAGCTCGTTGGGTGTTTTTCCCCAAGAAAAACTGTGCTCAGTGTTGAGCACTGAAATAATTATATGTCAATCATTAAATTTTAACCTTTTCCCAAAATGTTAATGTCTTGAAGAAAAGGTGGTTTACTGTATTCAGAAAGTTCATTTGTCAGTGCTTTCCAACAAATGATGTCTGTGTCCTTTTGGTGAGTCACAGTTTTTCAGCAAACCAAGTTTGGAAGATAAACATTTCTTGCTTGCTAATATACAAAACGTGATGAATAGCAACATCAATGTCAAGGGATTAAACTCTGCATTTTTTGATGAGGCTGACGAGTAAAGCAGTTTGTTCGGTAAGTTGTTAAGCCCTACAACCAATGACATCTGTGTTATGGTATAAATAACAATATTAACAACATTCATCAAATAAATTATATGCCCTTGCCAAAGCAGAAAAAAGTTTGGTCATGGCAAATCAAAATGATGAACAGAAGTATGACTGAGGTTTCCTTGCAGCGTCTGGTGCACTGGCAACCGATGTCAGAGGGGAGATTAATGTAGTGCACCCTGTTGGGCAGATATCAAGGGTACAGACAGGGCTGTTTAGAGAAGGTGGAGATCCCACAGGGTCAGGCTGATTGATGGCTCAGACACAGGGAGGTCAGCACTGCTAGGGTTCTCCTCTCTCTGACGCACCCCGAAGGCCTCCAGGGCTACCTCCTGCTTTGTCGATGTCATTTGAATTTTCTACACTACACGTTTTTGTTCTTGAGGACATTTCTCAGGGATTGAGAGTCAGTGTCTGCTCTCCTTGGCAGTAAGCCGGCTGAGTTTGGCTGTTGTGGTTTTGATGACTGGGCAAATAAGAAGTGAGATAATTAAAAGGCAGATGAAGGATGAGGAGTTTATCCAGATTAAGACAAATGTGTGTATGGGTCTGGCAGCATCGTCTGTTCCCTAAGCTTTTGTTTTCTGGGTCAAAACGTATAATACCTGGACGATGGGATATTTCATGAGCTATGCCTGCTCCTATTACCAAAGTCATTCCTAATGAGCAAGTTTACATAACTATGTTTTTAATCAATGCTTTGAAGGGGCTTATAAAGGCTTACTTTATTATTTTAAAGAAGCAATTAGTGTCTAGGTTATTGATCCATCAGGAGCCTCACCGTACGGAATGGAGGGGACATAACGGGGTGACAGGATCCTCTCCAGAGTATTCAGTTAGTTAGTAGCAGCTTGATAGCTTACTTGCGCCGTAATAGAGATGAACTGGTGGGGAAAGTTGGGAGAGAGAGACAGGTCCTCAGCTGTGCCGATGTTGCTTTTTCCAGGCGGGGAGGGAGAAGTAGGGATGCGGCCACAGGTTGCCTACCATCACCAATTAATTATATTCATCACAACATGTCGCAGCACCTACACTACTGGATAAAATTGCTGCCTGGATGGTGTACCCATGTCAGTTTTCAAATGAAGACATATTAGTGGGCAGGAATAAAGAAACTGACCAAGCTCTTTCATCTCCATCTCTGTGCAATACCCCTCTGGTTAAAGGTCATGGTGTTTTGTAAACATGTATTGCAGTGGCGAGCAGTCATAATAAGCTATAAATGCGGCGCATTCCCAAGGCATTTGAAAGATGAGAGCATTTAAATATTAAAACTTAATTTTCAGCTTCATTTTATTCTAATTAATATAAGCATTATTTACATGAAAAAGTGTAATTTATATGTTTGTTTCTTACTGTCCAATTGTTTTATTTTCAAACTGCAATACTGCGATGCGGTGGGAACGCATTAAATAATCCTTGCGGTGTCGACTTTCCAGTCGTATTCAAAGAGTAATGCAGAAAAGTTATTGGTCGCACAAATTGCTAAATGGAGGAAAAGAGAGAAAATAGCGAGGGGCGAAGATATGAGACGCCAGAGAAAATGACAAAACGTTTTCAGGCTGTTTCAATTTTCAAGCTGAAACTAAAACTCTGAACAGTGTGTCTATTGTAAAACCAAACTAGCCACAATAGCACAATAATAATTAGCACAGCTTATGTCGCAAAGACTGAGCAGCCTTTTTCCCAACAACCGGCACTGCTGGATCTGAAGAGATAAATGGAGTGGACGTCTGGGTGGGTGGGGGGCGTACAAGTCTGATCAAGCTTGCCGAATGCCGAAGGCGAGTTACTTTAATCTACTTAGTAATGTTAATGTTAGCTGGCTAACAGTGCTATCCCCTCCCACATCTAGCTAACAGCTAGCTAGCTAACCTAGCTAACAACTAGCTAGCTAACATAGCTAACACAAGTCTGATGTCTGTGGGGAGGGAACAGTAAATAATATGGCTGTATTGTTAAAGGAACTTTGTGTGGTAATATTGTTCCAGATTCATTGAAGTCATTTATAATGACATCTGGGAGCTACAGCGACTTAAAGGCAGCCAGGTTCATTAGTGTCCTGGCTGAATCTGCAACGGACGTCAGCGTCAGGGATCCGGAGGGGACATAACGTTACGTCAGATTTGTTAAGGATGGACAGACAGACAAACAATGTGTTTGTAGCAGCTGAAGATATGAAACATTAATGCTGGTAAGATGATGAGTCTATAAATTACGATATCAACAAGTTAATACAGTTTTTTTGTGTGTGTGGACAAAAGAAAAAACGAATAAAGTGAAGCACGAGTTTGAATTTATTACTTAATCGTACAATAGTTAGATGATGTGAGAATTAGTGTGTAACAGTTTTCACTATTAGTTTCAGCCCTACATAATTTATTTACATTATTCAGTTTCTGCCATATTGCTTTGAAATATACTGATTGATGTAATATAACTAATAAATAGTTTTTTGAAGAAACGTGTGTCTTGTTGTCAACAGGCGATGGATTTTAGTTAAAAGTATGTTGTGAGAAATCTATGCGCTGCAGCGCCGGCTGTAGAGATATTTGAAGTGGTGTGTTCTCATGAATAACATTCATTACATGTTGGCTTTGTAAAAGCCAAAGCACAAAGCAAAGCCAAAAGCACTCAAACTGTATGTGTGGACCTTCCTGTCCACTCGTTTTTGCCTCCTACAAATGCCATAAAGCCTGCCACACTGTAAAGGCGTACGTTATGCCTGAGCTGTAGTTAGGTTGAAACTTGTAGTTCTGAAAGTTAAGTTGCATAACTTAAAAGGCAATGTTTATCTATTATTATTATTATTTTAATTGATGCCGTTTTAGGTTGTATGTATACCTTTTTTCATCGTCATTTCAAATAAATATTTTTATTTATTAGTGTTTTGGCATTTCAGAAAATGTTTTCTTTGAAACCCTGAATGTAATATGGTACTTAATGCACTAAATGGGTTTAGTTTTGACAGATAATATTGTATGCAATTTAAGCAATACAAATGTAGATTTTTCTAAAAAGGAAATCAATTCATTTTAAGAGACCTGTCTTATTTTCTCTTGTATATTTACTATTGCTCTTTAATAAAGCAAAAGTATTTCTTATCCGATTACTCGATTAATCGATGGGATAATCGGTAGAATACTCTATTACTAAAATAATCGATAGCTGCAGCCCTAACTGCCGCCATTGATGATTGTTCTGCAGCAGATCAGAAAGAGATCTATGTGGTTCAGGACAAAGGCTGACAGACTGTCACAATAGGCTCTTTTTCTGCACTCTCAGTACCATTTAGCTCTGCTCAGCCAATACCTCATTGAATGATTTGACCATGAGGGCATAAAAAGCAGGAGTTTGGCTCTATTTTGTATAATTGGGGACTGTTATTAGACCACAGCCATGTCTTTTCTGTCTGACAGGTAAACATTCAACCAAATAGAGGAAGGAACAAATGAGGATATTGTTCGACATATGCTGATTGTAGGACCATTCAGTCCAATTAATAGCCTCAGCTCATATAATCTGTTGCAATACAACTTTGTGGAATAAATCAGGATTAGATACAAAACCACAGTGACCTTGCTTCCTGTCAGTTGCAATGAAGGCTGCAATGAAACTATTACATACATTTTTTTATCTGCCTGTATGTCGACTGGCCAGACTTGACTTAAAATGACTGTGAAACTTGTAATTGCTTTGGCAGTACGTTCTGTACAATGTATCCTGGTTAACCTTACCCGTGGAAGTGTTGCTACTAATTTTGTATGTATGCTAGTATGATAAAAAAAAAAGATTGCCTATAGGTAACTGCATAGAAAGGCTACATGCTACAATTTCCTGCTTATTTATTCATTAAATCATTGATCTACACACATACATACACCAAGCAAGCTGAAGTTCCTGTATAGATCCAACAACATATCGTCACATTTCAAACTGCTGTTGATCAGTTTATTGTGATGATTGAGTAATTCTTGAGTTACACCTCCCCAAAAAAGCAGAAATCAAATTCACCCATTGATTTATGCCAGTCTGTATTCGACCTCAAGGACGCTGCAGACAAGTAAAGAGCCAGTGTGCAACCAATATTGATTGGAGTATTACGTGACTTTGCTGCATCCAGTATATGTATATACAAATCATGTCCGTGACACTAGGGGTGGAAGCCTATGTCTTCAGTTTTAGAGTTTGAGCTTCTATTGAATTATACTGTGATTCATCTCCTATATTGTTTTATCTGTATGTGTATTATATGTTCTATGTGTTCTATGGTGTGCAGGGTTCTCTTTGTGGCCCTCATGTGAAATTCCATGACTTTTCCATGACTTACCATTACTAAGTCGGAGCACTTCCATGACTGAAACATTTTCTTCCTTTCTGATTTGATAAAGCTGTTTATCTAAAGTGGTAAATAGTCTTGTTTCCACTCCAGTTGGCCCATCATCTAATTCAATAAATGTGGGAAACAAGTAATATAATACATTCTGGTAGATTCCTGTAAGTGACCCATTTGTAAAATTCCCTGATATGCCCTGACTTCTCTAGATAATCTATAAAATTCCCTGACTGAAATCATAGTTTTATAACTACAGCAAGTAGACATCTGCATCCCAACCCATGCACTCTGTAGCCTCCTTACCTCCTGGCCAAAGAGATCTTCTTAGGTTGCAAATTAGAATTACAGACCCAACGCCTGAGAAAGTGATTAACTTGGGTGATGATGATGATGATGATGACCACGAAGAAATGCTTCACTCCATTGGGTCATTACAGCTCTGTCCTCTCAGTCCCAGTCAGAGCTTACCTTCAGATCAATAGAAGTGAATTACTCGTGTTAATACATGGACTCTTGAGTAAATCACCCTGGTGTTTGAGTTCATCAGTTCTGCTGATCTATATGGCTGGAGCCTTGGCCACTGGGATGTATCAGTAAAGTGAGAAAAGTTTCATTGATTTTCATGCAGTGTTTGGAATATTGCCACTGACACACCGAGACACCACTGATTTCTTTTGTTGGTGCTTTGGTTTCAGCCACTCTGCATGGTGCTAGAAATAAAAGTGCGGTTTGGTCCGTGAGAGTGCATAAATCTGATGTTGGTGTGTCTGTGAGTGTTCAATATTCATCTGACACCCCAAGTGTAACCTGAGTGCACTTAGAGAAAGTGCTTAGAACGGACCAAGCATGTCAGACCCTGGATGTGGTCACTCAGGCTTTCTAGCCTGTCCCAAAGTAAAACGTGTACCATGTTACATTCCAGGGCGGAAATCTATTCTGACATGCTGTTTCTAGGTAAAAATACTGCTGCTCCTTTAGAGTAGCATGACAGATTTTAGATATCCACATTTAAGTAAGCAATTGTGACTGCTAGTAACATCTGTAAGTAACAACTGTAAATAACTGTAGTAGTAACTGGAACTTAATTCATATATGTATACTCTTTCCTCATATTTCCCACCAATACAGATTACTTAACATGTTGAAATTGTCAATTGTTTATATAACCCCTCAAATGATAATATTCTATATCTAATCTTATTGCTGTATTGTTTTTATTTATCCTGTTTTAATTTAAATATATTATATATTTTGTATTCCTTTTTTTTGGACTGCTGACCCCTATTTCTTTTGCTGCTGCAATGACCTAATTTTTCCATGGGGATCAATAAAATATCATCGATAGGTGGATTTATTTACTCATTCAAATGACAAATATGACTGGAAAAAGTTGTCAAAGTCACCCAAATAAGCTTACTTGGCTTGTGTATAGGTAAAGTCTACTATCTATTGGATATTTTGCGTTGTCCCCTTGAACTATATGTGAGGCTCTTTTGCTCCTGTACCATGTGTAGCAGTATGTGAAACCCTGCAAGTTGTTCATGCGTCTCCAGTACCACCAAGAAAAAAACCCTGTTCGTTTTTTGGAACCTGGAGAAAAAAAATGATTCTGATTCTGAATTTGTTTCATGGGAAGGATATGAAAAAATTAATGTCAAATGAGTCAAGTCAACTTTATTTATAAAGCACGTTTAAAAACAACAGAGTTGACCAAAGTGCTGTAGAAGCATTACAAATAATAGATTAAAATATGGTAAAGCAGACATACAGAGATCAGTACATAAGAGACGTATACATATAAGCAGGATAAAACCATTCAGGAGGATTCGAACGCTAGTGAGTAGAAGTATGTTTTAAGCCGAGACTTGATGTTTTGAATCTGACGGAAGATGGAAGGCTATTCCATAGTCTAGGGGCTGTAACTGTGAAAGCTGAGTTTGCGTTTAGAGCGCAGGAGGCCCATGTCAGACGACCTAAGACACCTGGAGGTTGTGTAAGGGATTAAAAGATCTGTGATATAGGAGGGAGCCAGCTGGTTCAGAGCTTTGAAAGTTAACAGCAGGACCTTCAAATCAATTCCATAATGAACTGGAAGCCAGTGAAGAGAGGCCAAAGCAGGGGAGATATGGTCTCTCTTTCTGGAACCAGTCAGAAGCATGGCCGCAGCATTTTGGACCAGCTGCAGGCAGGACATGGACCACTGGCTGATCCTAGTATACAGGGAATTACAATAATCAAGCCGAGAGGAAATCAATGCAAGGATGACTTTTTCCAGATCATTGTGTGGAAGGGTTTTATTTTTTAGATGGACCGTAACTGAAATAAATGAGATTTTACCACTGCATTTACTTGTTTGTCAAACTTGAAGGCAGAGTCTAAAATCACACCAGGGTTCCTGGCGTGAGGCTTAAGATAGGTGGATAGTTGACCTAGGGTGTTGGTGATTAGTTTAATGGTATCTTGGGGACCAACAATTTCAGATTTGTTTTCATTTAGCTGGAGGAAATTGTATGTCATCCAGCATGTAATGTCCTCAAGGCATTCTGTGAGGCAGTTTAAATTGGGCTGCTTGTTGGGTTTCAGAGGGAAATAGAGCTGAGTGTCGTCAGCATAACAGTGGTAGGAGATGTTGTGCTTTTGGACGGTCTTACCTAATGGCAGCATATACAGTAGATGGAGAAGAGGATGGGGGCCAGGATGGAACCTTGTGGGCCCCCACAAGAGAGATTGACTGGGGAGAACTGAAAAAGTTATGTTTTTAAGGTATGAGATAAACCAATCCAGGGCCCTTTTCACCAAGCCCATACTGAAGACGGTCAAAAAGAATGGCATGATCTACTATGTCGAAAGCAGCACTGAGGTCAAGGATTAACAAAATGGTACAGTTTCCAGAATCAACAGTGAGGAGCAGGTCATTATAGATAATCATGAAAGCCTACTCAGTACTGTGAGCTGCCCTGAAACGTGACTGGAATGTATCTAGAATTTTGTTATGTTCTAGATAAGGCACCAGCTGGAACAAGATTACCTTTTCTAGCACCTTGGATAGGAAAGGTAATTTTTAAATGGGTTTGTATTTGCTACGCACTGTAGAATCTTAAATGCTGAGAATGCTGGGACCAACTATGTTACAGGTCTCCTTTAGGAGATGAGTAGGAACAATATCAAGTGGACAGGTGGCAGACTTCATACTGGTAAAAGTCTCTGTGAGAGAGGTAAGAGAGATTGGCTTACTTCTATATGTCTTGTTTTAGCACATTAGAATGAATTATCCAGCAGATGGCAGCATACTGCAGAAAGGTCAAAGAATGTAGGCTATGTAACAGCGTGGAATGATGGGTAGACATATAGCCTGAAAATAGACGTTTTCTAGCGTTTCTCATTTCTGGAGCATGGTCCCAGTCTCAGATTATCCACATTTAAAGCTTTGTGTGCAGAAGGTAATGAGCTTTTTGGTGAGCACTTACAAGGCAATGTTTTCTATAATGAGCATTGTCAAAAGAAAAGATAGAAGTAGGATTACAGATGTGCATTGTGGCAGATGGAGGGAGGTTAGGAGGGGGGAGGTAAAAGAGGGACGGTACGTGCCGTTCCTTGCGTGGACGTAGAGGCCCATGTATGGACGTCCGCCCGAATCAGCAATAGATAAGAGGCAGCTGAGGCAATTTGGGGGAGCAGGCAGGGCAAATCAGAGCATGGGGCGGCAGGATTTAAAAGGGAAGAGAAAGCCGAGGAAAGTGTGCGACCCATGGGGAAAGTAGGAGGAAGTAAGTGAGAGTGCAATGAGACTGCCGAGAGCGTGGACGACTGAGTGTCTGAGAACCCTGTTTGGCAAAACCCATTTCTGACTGAGAACCCCGGATTGTATGAGAGCCTTCCCCATGTACTGACCCCTGGACCGGACAACGACGACCCCTTAAGTGACATTGCCCATAACGGACTAACCCATTTTCTCCCTGAGACAGTGAATAAAGTACTGTGCTCGGTTATTTTGTGTGGACAGTCTCTCTGTTATCTCCCGTCATGTGGACACTCATTCCACCCCGAGTGTGCCACAGCATCTTGATTGTTTGACTATGATTGCAACCACTAACAACACAGTTTTGCATGGAGAAAGTCAAAGGACAGCTAAAACACATGAGAGCCTCAACATATTGATACAAATGTAACAGAGAAAAAGTACGTACATGCATAAGATGAGTTCCACTCACACGTTTTATATATTTTAATAATGCAACATAATTATTAATTGAGAATAACAGATGTAAGGATGGAAAGCATGGTACTGTATTTTTTTAAACATACACAAAGATGGTAAATATCTTGAGTGATAATAAAAAAAACCCCACCTGAGTTATATCTGCAATCTATGTGGTCTTACTCATAAGTGGCTCGCCTAAGAAAATGAGTGAGTACCACTGGACTAGAGTGACCTGGTGGTCTGATGTGGGGGATACAATGTTTGATCTAATGAGTTCAACTTCACTGATTAAAAACTCAGAGAATTCTTCACGTTTGACCCATTTAGGCTGCGTCTGGGAAGAGGACATGCAAGAACGTTTATAGTGGTGAAAAGAACCTTAGAACTGATTGCCCAAAATGTCAAAATAAATGTGGAGTTTGTTATGTTTCCACCTGCGCTCAGCTTTTCTGCATTGCCTCCTCCATAGGGTTCTAGTGGTGTCATTTAGCCAAGGTTGGGATTTAAGCTTGGGCTTCTTTACTCTTGAGGGGAGCAACAAAGTCAAGAATAGAGGAGCAGGCGGAATTAAACAAGGCAGTGAGTTCATCTGTGCTGAGTTGAGGAAGAGAGGCCTCAACAGTGCAGGTTTTAGGAGCGGTTATGAAGGCAGCAGAGAACATATTGGCACTGGAAACGTTAATGAGAGCAGTGAACAGGCAGAGGTGCATCAAACATAATGGTACAATGATCTGAAATACATGGGTGAATTATTTCCAGATTGTAAAGAGGAAAGCCAGTGTATGCCTAATAAAATTAGAATATTCAATTAAGTGCATACACTCAGAAACTAATGGTTTGGACATACAGCAGACATGAATATTAATATCACCAAGAATCACGACCCTCTCAAGTTCAAGTTCAAGTTCATTTATTTATATAACCCTTTATCACAAGCATGTAAAACTTTACAGAAAATGAGCCAACTAGATCTACCTGAACATCAATCAGAAGAAATTACAGAATAGTAAAAGACAAACACAGAAACAGAATCAAGTACAAGACAAACAAAATCAAGGAAAAACTTCCACCAAAACCTTATTAGGTAAAAAATGGAAGAAACCTTGGGTGGGCCAAGTCAAAGAGGGATCCCTCACCAGGACGGCTGAGCAGGAGCAGGTGCCGGGACAAACAGTAGAATTTATAATGACATAAGCAATGACAGTAATATAGGAAACAGATATGGTGATAGAGATAGACGGATGGGCATGGTCAATGCCGATTACCAGAGAACCAGGGACCGCGACCACACAGCAGCAGTACCAGGGAAGGGACAACGACCAGCAACAACGGCCGCAGGGGGACGGGCAGCACCCAAGTTGACACGAGCCAGATCAGGAGCCGATGGCCGCAGGGTCCATGACAGGAGCCGGCGGTCGCAGGAGCCGAGGCTGGACCCAGATCACTGCACGGTAGGGACACTGCGACGTTAAATCCACTGCGTTCACGTAGAAACCTCACAGGTCATGATGATGGGACATTGACCAGCAGCAAT
>OMOT01087816.1:0-10146 GCA_900312575.1 Acanthochaenus luetkenii | reverse complement strand
ATGCTGGTTATTTTATTAATATGGTATTATATTGTAACCCATGTAAAACGGATTTGTAAGTCAATAGCATGCGTTATGGAGCTGTGGAGGTCCACTTCTTGTTGGACCGTTTTCATGCTGTACTGGAAAGGTACAAAATGGAAATGATTAATCAAAATATCTTCTTCTGAATGTTTCTGTGTTAAAAGTCCATATAAAAACCAACCATTAAGAAATGGCTGTATTGTTATGCTGCCACTGAAAACTTCTACCCTGATAATGATATTTAAATTATTTTAGCTTCAGAACATCCTTCATATAGTAAGGATCATGTTGGTCCTGCCTGTGTCCTCGGCGCAGTGTGAGATGGGGTTCTCCACACTGAAGTGCATCAAGTCTGACATCAGATCTGCATTAAACCCCAACACAGTTGAAGATCTGATTTGAATCAGTGTAGAGGATCCTCCTCTGGAGACGTTGGATGGCGCGGTCCTGGCCCAGGATATTGCGTAAAGCCCCAGTTGTGGCCTATCATGCGTTTTTAAGGCTACTTTCACTTTTTTTTTGTTACTTGTAAACCGTACTGCTATGTTGTCATTTTTTATTTAAAAAATGTTTTTTTACATATGTTGTTGGTGCTCCTTACATTTTGGTGGGTGCTCCTAATTTTTAGCTGGTGCTCCTAACTTTTGAAGTTGGGAGCACCAGTGCTACCAAGTGAAAAAGTTAATTTCAAGCCCCGTCTTTTACCTGGACATGTCCTCTTTCTGGGTCCTAAAACATCTGTCCATCTGTCTGTTTTTAATGAATTCCTTCAAATGTCCGGGTTTTTGCGTTGCTTGTTCCACCGACCATTTCCCCAAAAAAAGTATCATTTTTTATATTTTTTGTTTGTTCCATAAGCGTAACGTTACGCATCGACTATTTAAAATGTTGTATAAGGCGCCACACTGGCGTTACGCACAGTTACCAGTTTGTATTAAACTATTCTGTAATTCCATTGATTATTGCTCAGTTAGATCTAGTTGGCAACTTTTCTCTTTATCAGATATTTTTTGTATAGCACTCTTGCAAAGATGTTCATGCTCATTTGATGAGCAATCGGAAATCAGCTCTTCAGACAAATATGGACGGCCAGACAAGACTGAAGAAAACTCAAGATTGAAGAATAATTATCTTTTTCTTTTTAAATACACGAGTAGGCTCTACTTGTGGATCTTGATAGGTCCTATCTATATTATGTAGGCCCATGATATATTTTTGTTATGGATATTCACATGTTTATTTACAGAATGTAGATGTGTCCATTTATTCCACTATGGCTATATCCACGTTTAGTGCTGATTTATCTATTCACTGCAAATGGCAGTGTTCGTGTAGTGCTTTTATTTATTTCATCACGATGCCTCGTAGAATCATGACTATAAATGTGAAACGCAATTATTAATGATACAAATATTTTCATATTTATTATTATAAGTATTGAAATCCTGAACACATGATTTCTCACAGATTCAGCCCTTAAGAACACGGCACACTCCAGTCTGGCCGACTTACGACTGCTCTTTCGTGTTCTTAAATCCTTTTCTTAGCTGAGAATGAATCCCAGATAAGAAACCATTCAGGAATACCAGAATTGTCCCAGAAACTTCATAAGTGGACTTAAGAAGAAATGTCTTCTTAACGTTTTCTTAACTGCGTTCGAGAATGAGGTCCAATTATGTTTACATCTACTGAGTGGGACAATGGAAGGAGTTTGACTTCATCATGGTGTTCATGAAGCCACTGTTGAATTTATTTAGCAGTGTGTATTGCCATCTTGGATTACAGGAACATCATGAGGGAACAGTGTTTGCCCCCTAGGGCCTCATGGTCCTTGACTATATACAACCATGCAGAGCAATCATCAGACCTAATAACTCCCACATATTACAGATCCACCACCATATTTAACAGTTGGCTACAGATATTTTGGGTTGAAGGCTTCCTTAGGCTTTCTCTAAATGTAAACCTGTCCAGATGAAGAAGAAAAAAGTCTAAAAGATTACTCTTCTGACCATATTAATTATTTCCCATTACGAAGGGCTCCGGGTTTTGTGCTCCTTACACCAGATAACCTATTATTATTATTTCTTATTAGATAGTTATTTGTGTGTTGGCCTTGGATACAAGCAGTTTCTGAATGTCAGCCCTGCTAAATACCAGCTTTGTGAAGCTCAAAATGTAGTTTTTGTTGCGACTGTATCACAGAGGTGTTGATTCAATTCTGTGGTAATTTTTGAGGCTGTAGTTTTGTGGTGTTTAGTACCTATCCCGTTAAATGTATGTCCATCCCTGTCAGTGACCTTTGACTTACAACCACTGTTCCTCTTTGCCGATGCCGTTTGTCCATGTTTGGCCTATGTTGTTATGATTTTCAAGATTGTTCCCCTTACCATGTAAAATTATTTTGACACATTGTGCTGATTCGCATTCAGATGAATAATATTAATAATACTGTGTAGCTGCCATTGCAAATGTTACTTAGTTACCGCAAAGGTAAAAGTCATTTTTTCAAATGGTGTTTCTGTTATTTTGTCTTCCCCCTGTATTTATACCACAGTACGACCACACCACAACCAGCAAATGTAATGGCTGCTAGTAGCTTGCATAGACTAACTGATACATATTTGGTTGAGTGCTGCACTGTGATCAATCAACCCCATGCTGCAGGTCCAATATCTGATTTGTGCTGTGTGTGAGTGTGTGTGTGTGTGTGTGTAAGCTTCTTATGAGGAACAGTAAATCTGCTCTGACTCATCGAGACATGCTGGGCTGGAGACACACCCCCACACACAATCTGTTCTAATCTGTCAGTGTAAAAACGGGCGAAATAGGGGCAAAAATATAACAGCGTGAAAACTGCTGCCAAGCAATAAGATTACCAATGACGTTATGTAACGTCTGGCATTAGCAACTAGCTTAGCACACATGAACAAACACTGAGATAACTTAGTCATTTAGCATAGTTAGGCACTATTATGGTTCTCTGATTTGAGTGGCTGGTTTCCACAGTCAGACACCCTAGCACCCACACGGTGCACATATCATAAGAGACCACTTGTTGGATGAGTGACAGTATCACTGACACTACCGCCAGCACCGACTAGATGTCATTTCCAGGATGTTAAATATGGGATGGACCTCAAACGCATGTGTGCAGACGCTCATTATCTCAAACAACAAGACAAGCCTTTAACGTCAGTTTGATATGTAGAAGTTAGCTAGCTTAACGCTAGCTTGCCTGCTAACATTAACGTTACCTCACTCGAAGAGCCCGCTGAATTTTCGAGTCGTCCAACCGCGTCAAAATATTTCCAAAACATTGCTGTAAAGCTTCCTAGTCAGCCATCGCTAAGTAAACAAGTTGCAAACATATTGTCAATCAAATATCTTAGCAGAAAATGTATTAAATTGTCTTTGGCTTGTTTCTGACGATACTACGTTTGAACAGGAAATCATGGTGCATTCAAGTGCTCCTTGCAAGCTCCTTCTTCGGATATATTACGGCATTTAGCAGATGCTTTTATCCAAAGCGACTTACATGTCATTATACCGTTGGCAGAGGCAGCCTTGAAAGGCGCCAACCTGCTCAACGGGAGCAATTTGGGGTTAGGTGTCTTGCTCAAGGACACTACGACAGATTTTTCTCTGGGAGAGGCTGGACTCGAACCTTCAACGTTGCGGTTGCTGGGCGGGAACGCTACCTCTTGAGCTACTGCCGCCACATGTTAAAAGGAGTATTTGGTGGATGTTGGCTTATATGACAAATAAAGCGGCACAAAGCTACTTTGTGTTGCAGTATAAAGGGGGGAAAATGTTTAAATCAATGTATTAAAAACATTATATGACAACTCAAAGTTAAACAAAGGGTGAATATAGAAACACAAAATGATAACAATCACCATCTACCATTTCACGTCTTCCGTGCTTTCCACCTCCTAAACGTCACATCTCAGCAACTCATGTACGGTGACAATTCCTCTTTCCCTGTCACATACACTTTGTTGAGCCATTCAGGTGTGTCATGTCAATATTCCGACGTTTGCGACAGCACTTGAAAGCGTCATTAAACTAATGCTGAGATCACTTCCTCTCTTGCTTTTGGTGTCGTTTGTTTTTGGTTATTTGTTTTGTTGTAACTTGCGCCTTCAGGTTTTCTCTATAAAAATAGTAATAAATGATACACATACACGGCTTACTCCTTTGTCAAGTAAATGCTAACCGAGGCTAATGGCAGTGTTACAACGTTACAATCTGGGTGTTCAATTGAACAGAAAATAATTATACATACAATTTAAATTTATGTAACACAAGTCTGCAGTAAACTGAGCAAGAAGTACGGTTTTATATACATGAATTGCACAAGAACTACATCCGCCATTTTTAGAAGGATGCCATACAGATATCGCAGCAAAACTCCATAAATCCACATTTTTTTAAAGGTCTATTATACACAAACAATGTTTTCCTATTAAATGTCCTTCAAGGATATACTCAAACTGACCACCAAGTGGAAGTCTAATGCTTTACAGCAGTCACACACCACAATCCTCCAGCAGATATTCCAGCCCTCTGCAGTCTGTATGTAGTCTGATTTACCTTCATGCTAGTTTGTTCTTATCTGGTTTGAACACAGGAAGGATAGTCCTGTAATCAGGGAGGTAGTGGAGATTAAAGCAGTGGAGAGCTAACCACCTTAATATTTCTGAAACAGAGTTCATGCCCACCCAATAAAGCCTCAATCAATACAAACCTTTGAATAACACAGAGCTGCTATATCATCAATCAATCAATCAATCAATCAATCAATCTTTATTTATATAGCCCTTTTATACAAGTATGTCTCAAAGGGCTTTACATTGCATGCATCATATACATAGTACATCACATCATGTACTACACTACACACAAACACATATATTTGCATGTCTTTCACGCTTATCCGTCATGCCCTGGTTTAAGAAGTGTAATGCTGCACAGTATGCGTTGCAGTGTTGAAGGGAAGTTGAAAACCTAGTCTCTACATCGTCTAGAAAGGGCTGCCAAATCCTCTGACATTTCTAAGTAGTTCTTTAAAATGGGAATTTCCGTTTTTCTCGTTTTGGATGCTGCATAATCTCTTTAATCCACATAGTGTGAGTGGGAGGGTGTAGCTGTTTTGAGTTTATTAGAAGTAGTCTATTTAGATTTTCTTTAATCACTGTTTGTTTGCCTTATGGTCATTACCAACTAGAATTCATAGTTTACCCCACTGTTTTATTCACCACTATGTGATTGTCCTTAAGGCCGCACTACGCAATATTTTTATATATCAGCTTAAATCACAAAGTGCAGCTGCAACAGAGAAGAGCGTCCCACCCCACTAATTGAGACGCTGTAGATTCACCCTGTTTACCCGAAAGAGATTCTGGTGCTGGGCACTAATGTGAAATGTTCTCTGCCCACAGGAAGTGACAAATCAAAACTTAAGAGTGAAATACAAAAGTGTCTCTTAAAGACATCATGAAACAGCACGTTTACTTCCTTGACTTGATGTATTTCCTGTTGGAACAGGATGTTGGGGCGGGACATAACGCAGTAAGGGATCATTCAAAAGTGTAAACCATGGAATATCAGTCAGGGAGAAAAAGGCAGTATTATTTGATGGACTTGAGTGTTCTGAGATGTTTTAGTGTTTGGAATTTTTCTTTATGCCTACTGGTGCAGCACGAGGTCACCATTAAATATATTCTGTTTTTCAGGAAGTAAAAGTAATGGGAGTTCATTTCATGGGGACTTTAAACAGCAGTGAGCGAGCACGCCATTCACAGAAAGCTGGACTCACCAACGATGGCTGAACCTCTTCACCGCCTCCACCTCCACTACAAACTACGAAGAAGACAATTACTTTACTGATGAGACATCGCCCTTCAGGATTTCGGAATTTTGAAATCCGCAAAATTCAGGCAGTTGCCATATGAGGCCACCAGTGCGCAAGGTTGCCTAGTGCAGCATTAATGAACGCTGGTGGTGTCAGGGACTCCAGATATATGAGTGCTGGGATCCTCGATGAGTGTCTGGTGGACCTATAGACTTGTACTGGAGAGCTACCAGTCAAGCTGACAGGAGCTTCAGTAGACTTATGGACACAATCAATATTTCTCATATAAATACTGAAATATGAGGTTGATAGGAGGATGTTTGATTCATGTACTGTATGTGTTGGTGAATAACCTAATTTATAATCAAATGCTGTAACTTCAACACCTCATAAGTTCGTGAATAATTAAGCTACAAACAATGTACAGGCAAAGTTTGCTGTATATCAAACAGGGCTCTGAGATCCAACCACACAATCATTAGGGATATTCAGTTATTGGGGCACAACGTAATGCAGTTTCAGAACACAGGGTGAGCATTTATAGAGCAGTCATGCTGGATTGAGTTGCCAGTTGAGTGAGTCATCACAGTGGAGGGACACACCTATATGGATTTCCCCTATCAGTATCTGTTGCACCTTTATGATCTGATAATAATCGTCAGTTTGTAGAAAATACTAGTTTCATATGTAGATATATTTGTTTATGCAATAAGAGAATCGATAAATGCTCTCTTCTGTTAGTGTATTTTAATAGTATTAATTTTGTTGTATGTTAATCTTAATTCTTCGATTTGAATTGTGTTTTAAGGCAGAGGAAGGCGACCATGTGACCTGGACGGCGGAGAGTCTGCAGGTTTTCATTCCAGCCAAACACTACCCCAGCTGATTTCACTGGTTAGTTCCTCCTCTCTGGTTGAAGGTGTGCTACACAGTAAATCACCTGGTCAAAATAATGGGAACACCAGTTTTCCATAGAACAGAAAAGAGCTGTCACGTGGCTGTTAAGCAAAACCTGCAGCCCTGTTCTTAATCTGATTATCTACACTGTTTTATGTGCAACTTTTAGATTAAGGCTAGTTTTTTGGATGAGCCTGACAATCACAATTGACTGGAACCATATTATTATTAATTAATAATTGAATCAAATGCTGATATTTTGCCAATAATAAGTGAGCATACTCTCCAGCTAATCTAGGACAAAATTATGAAACACTCTGGAGTGGTGCAGTGAACCTTCTGTTGCTTATTGATTCCAGTGAGAATGTGAGCAAGAGAAAAACTGAACAAAAAAAGACAATTGAAATTGAGCATGAAATGTTTGTGACTCGTGTCATGTGCATGTGTTGGATTATGGCCCAATTATCATATTTAGTTGTTGTTTAGTTCCCCACTCCACACTGAGCAGAGTTACAACTCCACTCTTCAAGGACCAAATACTTTCTGTATTAGCTGAAGATTGTACTCAGTTATTACCGACATGATAGCAACATTTGATTCACAAATTATTATTATTTGATAATAATGTGATTAACAGTTAATTATTATTAATTGCTCATCCGAAAAATGAGAGAATCTAAAAGTTGCACATGAACTGAGTCACAAAACAGTGTAGATAATCAGATTAAGAACAGGGATGCAGGTTTTGCTTAACAGACATGTGACAGCTTTTTTCTGTTTTATGGAAAACTGGTGTTTTATTTTGGTCTGTGAGTGTATACCCAGGTAGCACCGAAGACTCGGCCCAATCACGGTACTATTCCGATATGCCGATTTTCTCGGCCCGAATCCGGAAGCTGGACTCGGACTGCCCAGAACCAGTCCAAGTACATCAGCCCATTTCGGTTTGCTATAGCTGCGCAGAGTCTGCCGGTGTCGGGCCAGAATACCCCTAGAAGAGGCCCGATTAAATATTATATCATATTACTTACTGCCTTATCCTAGAGCAATATACAAGCAGCTGTATACCATCCATAAACAATACATAAGTTAACACAAATGTCTCATAATCGCATTGTATTCAAATTCAGATTTAATACAGGCCATTTCAATTATACTTTCTCCACATTTCTTCCTCTTACAAATTAATATAATCATGCAAAATAACCACTTTAGATATGTTTATCAAATCATTTATTGGCATGGGAAACAGACATTTACATTGCCAAAGCAAGTGTGAAGTAAAAACAACATAAAATATACATAAACAGAATAATTGTTGTTGTGCTGTTAGATATACAGATAAGTAAATTTTTTACATAAAATAGACAAATTTAGGCTTGCAGTGAAAAGAAATCACAATTACAAATGAGTGAGGACTATATAAACACTGCAACATCTGAAGATATTTGTTCCATATGTATGTACAGTAAGTATCTCTCTCTCTCTCTGAACTGCCATAATCGGCCTGAGTCCCAAAATACACAACTGGGCCAGTAACATCACACAACAATCGGGCAGCGCTCATTACCAAAGTGTTCCACAACACTACCACAGTCGGCTCGCTGCTGGCCCAGTTGATGCTACCCGATGTGAGCCGATTGTGCCGTCACTCAACCAAGCTCCCGGTGCTAGCTAGGTATAGCCTACATATTTCAATATTTTATATGAAAATTTATAAACTAAACATAACTACTCATGTCAATGAATTTCCATTTCTGCTTGTGTATTTTTAGGGGGCCAAGCACCGATTGTACAATTTGAGAGGGCATATCTCATGCCCCGTTTGACCTACAGTCCTGATTTTTTTCCAAAGATGCCGCTCCACACAAGGAACAAATTTGCCTCAAGAACCCATGACTTCCGGTTACTTAGATTTTCTCCCATTTGGAATTGTGTGAAAAACACTTAACCTGTTGCGGGGAGGGGAGGCTCGCCTGAACAAACGCACCCAAAATAAAACAAGAATAGCTCCACATCTATCAGGTCTATATGCATGATCTTAACATCTATGGATAGACAAGAATTTATAGAATATATTCCCAGTGGCAGTAACTTTCTGACTGTTACTATGCCAGATTAAACCCAGATAATCCAAATGATTTTTTTAAATCCCCACTTAAAATGTTTTCCAAATTAAACAATGTACAAAAAAACCTGTCAACATATCAAATATGAAAAAGTAACATTTAGATATATAAAATAGAACAAAACCACAAAATCCATAAAAAAGTATGCGTATGCTATAAACATAATAACATAGTAACTAAAGAAAACAAGATATGTGCAATAGAATTGTGCCATTAGTGCAATCTTAGTAATAATAAAAAACACTAGGAAAGTGCAGCATGTCAACTTCAAGTATAAAACGTATATATAAAAACTATTTACACTAAAAAAAGAATGTGCCTGAGGTATGGAAAATTGAAAAGTAATCTGGTACTTCAGTAGCAACAAGAAAACACACACAATAGTGCTAAAGGCCTATCACACAATCAGTTGACTCTAGCCATTTACAGTACATGGTCGACCATTGCACTGTGGGTGTGGGACACTGAGAGGTTTTGTCGAGTTGGTGAAACTAACAAGTATGAAATAAAATCAGAACCGACATGTTTAGCTATCATCATATACACTGAAACACAGACATAGAGGACAAAGTAGCCAACAGTCAGCTGACTGGTCATAACGTTTAATAATGAAATGCCAATAAAACATACTCAGACTTTCAAACAAACAACGCGACAGCGTCAGCTAACATTAGCTTGTCCCTTTACATGAACAGCTGGTCGGGAGGAGAGAGGCCGGTAAACGTAAACAACCGGCATTGTTGTCTCTTTACCATCAACAGCATCGGTGAAACTAACATGTACTGCAAAGTTGTTCTAAGTGAAAAAGAAAGACGATTACTAATTCAAACTGGATCCATATTCATCCAAAAATGTGTCGCCTCCTCTGAGTCATATTCCTTGTCAGTACCGTCAGTAGAATCATCAACTTCAACATCACTTCTCCTCTGAATCTCTTCTAGAGCTTCTAAAACGGTGAACTTCGTTTTCTGCTGTTTCGTTGACATTGTAGATGTGAAAAAACACCCAAAGCAACACAGAAGTTGAAGACCGCTCTGAACTGCTGTGTCATGCGTAAAATCCCACAGCGCTGTGTGAGTTGAAACGCTTTTTTTTTACGCAGGGTCAAACACAGAGTCCAGGCATTCATTCGAGCATGAGCATAGTCCAGTATCACATACCATATAGTCCAGTATTATACCCGGAGGCATAGTCCATTAGGGAAGCACGAGGACAGTCCAGCATTAGCGGGTGTACAGT
>OMOT01087815.1:0-12516 GCA_900312575.1 Acanthochaenus luetkenii | reverse complement strand
AAGTGCAGTAACTATCCAAGCCTGTTGATTTCTATTTAAGAATACAAGCATATTTACATGATCAGGGTGAGTCGTGTCGGTTTATCAGTTTTCAGTGGCAGCATAACAATACAGCCATTCTTTAATGATACAATCCAACCGTTGCTGGTTGGTTTTTATATGGTTGGACTTTTAACAGAGAAACATTCAGAAGAAGATATTTTGATTAATCATTTCCATTTTGTACCTTTCCAGTACAGCCTGAAAACGGTCCAACAAGAAGTGGACCTCCACAGCTCCATAACACATGCTATTGACTTACAAATCCGTTTTAAATGGGTTACAATATAATACTATATTAATAAAATAATCAGCATTACAATAACAATTAAAATAGAAAACCAACATACATGTACAGTAAGAAACGTTGAATAATTGCGGTATTACAAGTGAACTCAATCACTGATGAACGACATGTACCGAGCTCACGAAACTGGAGCAGCAGTGCGCTCGCGAATAGTATCGGTGTTGAATAACTGCCTGACCAATGGAGCATGAACTCTTCGTCACATGATGTCTTGTGTTTCGTCTCCGTGCTTAGTTCAACTCTCATGCTTAAACTATGTCGACTCCGTTGTAAACGCAGTTACATTACATTACATTACGGCATTTAGCAGACGCTTTTGTCCAAAGCGACTTGCATACATTACATTACAGCATTTAGGAGACGCTTTTATCCAAAGCGACTTACATGTCTTACCGTTGGCGGAGGCAGCTATGCAAGGTACCAACCTGCTCAACAGGAGCAATTTTGGGGTTAGGTGTCTTGCTCAGGGACACTAGGGCAGATTTTGTTTTCCCTTTCGATGGCGCTAGCTAGCCTTGAAAGGAGTGATTGAAGGCTATACTTAACCAATCTAGAATCAGCATTAAAGGTTAGAACCTCAAACTCACTCTGTCACAAGGCATACTAGCGAATGTACAGAGAAAGGGACGTTCATGTGAAGAAGAAAAAAACGGTCGCACCAGAACAATTATTTACACTCGCACAGATGCTCCCAATTATATTTCGAGGTCGCACAGACTAAATTTCGGGAGCATATGCGACCAAAACAGTCGCAATTTCGAGCCCTGCAGTGTGGGTAGATTTGATATTAAATACCGTACATTCGATTTTTTTTTAAAAATTACTGCTGCAGCCAGAAGGGTTAATAAGAATACGATTATTCTGAGCATGGTGATGATGCATAATGGCCTGGCGAGGGAGGGACACAGTCTCATTTTGATATGCAATGTCACCTGAGCTATCAGACTCCACACCCTCACTAGGTGTATGCCTACCCAGCATGCTTTAAGGATGTGTGTCATATCTATCTCAAGCAGCTGTCAATGTTCTGGATAAAGAAAGGGTGCCTAACCCATTAGGGTGAAGGCTGTCCATGCCAGGTTTACCGCAGAAACAGGGCCAGTTATTCACAAACACTAAACACTGTTGCTCACAGAACAATCTGCTGTTCATATCATAATTACCTCTTGCAGGTAGGGGACCAGAGACAATTAATCGATGCCGACTCATATCTTTTGTCACATGCCCTGGCTATGTTACTCTTAGTGACCTCCGATTACCTCATCCTAACATCATTTGCGCAGACATGTACTACAATGTTATCATAAGTAGCATGTGTTGTGTGCCTTATAACTATGTTTGTTGCTAGCCAGCACCTTAAGATTAGCCTCTATGTCGGGAGCTCTGGCTCCAGGGAGACAGACTATCTCGGCTGGCATATCTAACCTGATGTTGTGGGTGATGGACAGGGTGACAATAACTAGGGTACATGGTTTAATGCGGACCCAAGGAGCAGGGACAGCAGGCCGACCACAGGGACTACCAAGCGCATAAAAATGATTTTGAACCAGGGTTGGTGGCTTCAAATCTGGCCGCACAATGGACGGCAGGCTCAGGCGACTGCTCCGTGACCTCGAGACCAGGACAAAGTCGTCACCCTCTGCTGATGGGACTAGCTCATGGCTAACTTAGCCAACAATGCGGAAAATGGAAACCGGAACTGGTAGAAAAAAGTTTCGTACTCGGGGACGGTATAATAACACCTGCTATTGTACACGCAGTAGTGTTGTATCATAGGATGAAACTTATGACAGTCCTATATATAGCTGCTGTTGGATGAAAAACATTTTACCTCCAAAAAGTAAATGTTTCAAGCATTTAGAGTAAGTGGCTTTCCCATCGACATTCATGCATTTTTGAAAGTATACAATTGTTTTTGAATGGGTTTCATTGACTCTACTGTCATGAAACTCATAATTTCACAAGTCAGATTGTAATATTACTATATTAAAATATAACGGCGACTATCCAAAGTCAGTATGTTGCACCGGATATCCCGCCTTTACTTAGTTGCAAGCACATTTCCTGAAGTGGTTTAAGATTTTTTATATTGTGCGGCGATTGGAATGCGACACCTCCCGTAGGGTTTGACATCTACGTATTGGCTAATTATGAAATACTTAGTTACTTTGATTTATGGGGATGGTGTGTGTGGGTCTTGTTTCTCTCCCGCAATGTGTTCATGACAACAAAGTATGGAAAATAGAAGTTTCCTCGTCTCGTACCTGGAAGCTAAACATAAAAATAAAAGCCCCTTGTATGCTACTCTTAGTCACTGCTCATTTAGATATTATATTTCCATAGTCAGACCCTATGGGATGCGTGCCTTGTTTAGCCCTCCATGGGTCTGACCCATCGGGCTATGGAGAGATGAAACACGAGTGGATGTATAGTTTTTTCGTGAGCATTTCCTTCTCTTACTGTGTTCGGAACTTGCTAACAACTCTCAAGCGGAGGTTGATGTCTTTATGTATGTTTCAGGTTTTTCTGTCTTTACCATAACGCTGTGTCGACTCGTATCAAGGAACTGACCTCTGAAGACCTGGAGGCTAATGAGATTGTCTCCCTGCTTACCTGGGTCCTCAACACATATAAGAGGTACACACTCACAATCCTTGTTGATACAGGTGATGCACACTTCACCATATGATAAAAGATGATGGTCTGAAAACTGTAGCTCTAGATGTTTATCTGTTATTCTAATGTGGTATATTATATATATACTGTATATATATTAGGAATGTGCATTTGACCTTATTTCCATGTTCGAGTACTTTCATGAAATTAGTAATGAGTACTCGAGTACTCTGTAACTTCCCCCGTTTCTGGGTACAGGACATTGATACTCGAAATGGTTGACGACTAAAAGGTTGTGACTTAACTCAAAACCAAAACAACACTCCCAAGTGTATTTTGTCCAAAAGGAAAGGCACAGACAGTAGCATTACAATGCAGCTTGAAAAAATATCCCCTCCATGCCGTCATGTCGGGTATCATATGAAACTAGACACTAATACTAATCATAGAATAGCCGAGCTAAACAACTCCTCACAGCAAATACGCAGCCAAACTTCAAATTTTACGGTCTATCTGGCAAATGTTGTTTTATGTTTTATATTCCCAATGCAATTGTCATTAAAGCAACTAATAGTTTATTTACGCTTTCGAAAACCCTTTCCTTCCACGAAGCTTAGAGGAAGAACGTCTTCGGTTACCATTTTAGCAATTAGCTGGGTAATCTGTTCTCTTCCAGCGAGTTAACAGTGGCGCCGGACAGTGCTGGTAAATCAAGTGATGCAACATTGCCTTATCTTCCTGTGTGTTCTCGGTGTGCTTGATTCGCAAATGACACGTGTTTGTGTACATGGCTTTTTGCTGCCACTCTAATATCCTTGTGAAGAATACATGTTTTCACAAAGCTATAAGGTTGAGGAAAATCCTCCAAAGTGATGGACATATTGTCAGCTCTCACATGGAAAATTGATACATTTTGTATCAAAGGGATACCGATATCGATGCCGGCTCTGCTGTGCATAGATTTCTAACAACATACTTTTAACTAAAATTCATTGTCTGTTGATTGTGTGTAAAACACTACAGGACAAAAGTTTATTTTCCGAAAACAGTATTTATTGGTTATATTACATCAATCAGTATATTTCAAAGCAATATGGCAGAAACTGAACTTGTCAATCAATTCTGTAGGATTAAAAACATAAATAGTTAAAACTGTTACACACTAAATCTCATCACATCTACTATTGCACATTGCTACCATTAAGTAATAAATTCAAACTCATGCTAAACTTTATTGATGTTATTTTTTGTATCTACAAAAACAAACTTTTGTTAACTTGTAATTCATAGACACATCATCTTACCAGCATTAATGGCCTCAGAATGTCCTATAGCAGTGGCATGTTTCAGCTCTGCGACGGCTACAAACACGTTGTTTGGCTGTCTTTCCATTCTTAAATCACAGACCTGTTTCTTTACTCTCACAATTCTCCAAAATTCGAGAAATGTTTTTCAATGACAGATTAGACAAATTCATAGATAAACACAAATTACTTACTGATGGTCAATACAGATTTAGATCAAACAGATCAACGTCGCTGGCATTAATGGAAACAATTGACAAAATTACAACCTCTATAGATCATAAAAAGTATGCAGTTGGGGTATTTATCGATCTTAAAAAGCTTTTGACACAATCAACCATGACATATTAATCAATGAACTGGAACAATATGGCATCAGGGGAAGTTAAATTAGTGTTAAATTGGTGGAGAAGCTATTTAAGTAACAGGCAACAATTTGTGAAGTTGAGTGAGTTTGTTTCACCATGCTTGTGGCGTCCCCCAGGGGTCAGTGTTGGGTCCTAAACTGTTTATTCTCTACATTAATGATATATGTAAAGTATCTAAAATATTGAAGATGGTATTATTTGCAGATGACAAAACATTTTTGTTCTGGGGTGAATTTGCAGGGGCTAGTAGAGGTGATTACTTCAGAAATGAGCAAATTAAAAAGGTGGTTTGACAGAAATAAATGATCAAATCTGAGCAAAACTAAATTAATGTTATTTCGTAACTAAAATAATTACTCAAGTACAGATACAGATAGATGGTGTTGACATTGAAAGTTTGTGAAAATACATTTATTGGTGTGACAATAGATTACAAAATTAGTTGGAAATCTCATATAAAACAGTTATACAAACTAAACTGTCAAGAAGCATTTCAGTACTGGGTAAAGTAAGGCACGTTCTGGATCTCAAATCACTCCACATTCTTTACTATTCACTGGTTTTACTGTATTTAAATTACTGTGCGGAGGTTTGGGGCAGTACCTATAAATGTGCATTGCATTCACTATTTATACTCCAAAAAAGAGCCATCACTATTTATACTCCAAAAAAGAGCCATAAGGGTAATTTATAATGCCGGATATCGAGATCATACTAATTTATTATTCTTAAACTCAAAAACATAAAAATGTATTGATCTTGTGGAACGGCACAAATAATGTATGAAGCAAAAAATATATCTACTGCCAGGAAATATAATTTTTGTATTTATTTAACCTGTTCCTACCTAGGGTGCTGGGAGGGTACGCTCACCTAAACAAACGTACCTAAACAAGAATAGCTCCAAATCTGTCAGGTCTATATGCAGGATCTTGACATCGATGGATAGACATGAACTTATAGAATATATTCCCAGTGTCAGATTTTTATCCCCGCCTAAAGTGTTTTCTAAATTAAACAGTGGGATAACACCATGATAGCAATGATCCCATGTAAAAAGATGCCACTGAATCTATTCAGCAACTCCTTGACTACAACTGTACCAAATTACATTATGACTCTCCATTTAGGCCATTTGGATACCCAAAGTGTGCCAAATTGGTTTTTTACCTCTTGGAAGGGAATCTGGCTGCAAAATAATAAAAATGTCCACTACATGAGGCTATGTGCACACAATGCAGCCTCAGGCCATGACATTTACCCTGAGCAACATCATATTCCACCATTGTGCATACAAAAAACAACTAAGTTGTATGATTTTGTCTCAAAAGGAGTAGTTTTATTACAAATTTAAAATATGTAAAAGTAACATTTAGATAAAATAGAACAAAACCACAGAATCCAAAAAAAGCAATGCACGTGCTATAAACATGTCAGAAAGTAACAAGAAAACAAGATATGTGCAATACATTTGTGCCATTAGTGCAATCTCAGTAATAATAACAAATATAGATATGGAATAATCACATCATATTAAATTCTGACTGCATAAGAGCTCATGGATATAATTACAAAGCTGTAAAGTACATATCATGCACAATTTGAAACCAAATATTTTTGTTAGTACAATAGACAGCACAATACACAAACATTGAGGGGGTTGACAATGCCTCAGCTGGAGACTGTAATTTATTGTAATTAGATACTGAACCCTCAATTTACAATTGTAGTATATATTTATAAACATATATAAATTGAAAAGTAATCTGGTACTTCAGTAACAACAAGAAAACACAATAGTACCAAGGACTATCACACCATCAGTTGACTGGCTATTTACAGTAGTAAATTGTGGGTGTGGGGCAACCGAGAGGTTTTGTCGAGTTGGTGAAACTAACAAGTATGAAATAAAATCAGAACCGTCATGTTTAGCTGTCATCAAATGCCCTGAAACACAGACATAGCGGACAAAGTAGCGTACAGTCAGCTGACTGGTCCCTTTACTAAAATGGGGAGGGGCAGCTGCATGTAGACTACGTCATGTAAGACAAGTTTACAGGCTACATCATGACAGTAATATAACTACTAGCATGAAATTACAAGTCAAATATCACGTTTGATGATGAAATGCAGATCAAACGTACTCAGAATTTCACATAAACAACACGACTGTGTCAGCTAACGTTAGCTCTTCCCTTTACATGATCACGTGACCGGGGCCGGTCAACATAAACATCGCTTTACCGACACCAGAATCGGTGAAACTTACAAACATGTACTTCACAGAAAGACTATTACTTACTCATAAACTGGATCCACGTTCATCAAAACATTTGCGTCGTTCTCTGAGTCATCGTCAGTACCGTCTGTAGAATCCTCCACTTCAACATCACGTCTCCTGAATCTCTTCCAGAGCTTCCAAAACGGTGAACTTCGTTTTCTGCCGTTTCCTCGACATTGTAGATGTGGAAAAACACCCAAAGCAACACCAAAGTTGAGGTGCGCTGTGCAGCGCCGCGAGCCACTGCGCGTCGTGCGTAAAGTCCCAAAGCGCCGTGTGGGCTGCATCCCCGTTACGCAGGGCTATATATATATGACATGCCGGCAGGAAAAGGGACACATGACCCCTCGTTGGAAAGCTCACGAGGAGTAGAATAAGATTATGGTGATGTCTTCATCTGTAGTTCTACCAAACGGCCAAAAGATGGCAAGACAAGACCGAGTATTGTCGAGGATACATAGGGAAAGGTTATGCAGAGTTCTCTATAAAACAAGCCTGCCAGCACGATAAGCATGTGGATGTACTCAAAACGAAACTGAAACTGTAAGTAAACAAAATGTGTTGCTTTTGATGACAATTGCATTGAAAATGTATGAAACAACGAGACATAAATACAAAATCTGCCACATGGACACTTGGATGTGAAGTTCGGCTGCGTGTTTGCTGTGGGGCTGACAGGATGTGTTTAGCTTTGACTATTGATTGCTTGCTATCATTTTAAAGAGTAGAGTCTAGTTTCATATGATACCTGACACGGCGGCATTGAGTGAGTGGATCGTTTTCCATGCTGTGTTGTAGTGCTACTGCCTCTTCCATTCCAAGATATTGTATTTTGGAACTCAAACATTTGGATGACTGCCTATCAGACATTGCTTGGACCAAATACACTTGGGAGGATTGTTTTTGAACCATTTACGAACCAAAAAAAATGTAAAAGGTTTTTTGAAAATGTATATTCTCGCCAATAACTATCACTATCGAGCCCGCGGGTCCGTCAGGCTTAAGGGGTTAAGAAATGGGACGTATGTCAGGGACCTGGAACGCCCATTGCAGCATGAGCCCGGACACTAACGAACCTGGCTGCCTTTAAGTCATTGTAACTCCCAGGTGTCATTATAAATGACTTCATTGAATCTGGAACAATATGAACACAAAAAGTTCATGTAACGATACTGCATACTCAGCCATATTATTTACTATCCCCTCCCCACAGACATCAGATTCATTGAAAATACTTGCTTTAGCTAGCTAGCTAGCTGTGGGGTGGGGATAGTTAACTGTTGGCTAGCTAATGATAACATTACTAAGTAGTTAGCTAGCTAACTTAACGTTAACAATACTAAGTAGATTAAAGTCACACAGATGTGGCAGGCTTTATTGGACTGATTGGCTTTCTTAGTGTAGTCTTTTGACACAACGGTCTATCGGTCAAGGAACGTTTTTTTGCCTTTATACAATTCATGTGTGGAATTGATTTGGCATGGTTCTCCAAACTTTGGGAATTGTCTGCAGACAGTGCAGTACATAGCTGGTGATGTGGTGTCGTTCTCCACCCACGGATATCTTTCTTTTCACGAAGGGAGAAACGTTCTGCATCTCTTATATTTCTCATAATCTAGCTTTGCTAACTTTGTCTGTGAGCCTTCCGCAGTTTTTTAAATAAACAAACAAAAATTACAGTAGTTACGTAATTCCCAACAGGTAGAGAGGCTCTGGAAAGGCGGACAGCGGCAGCCGACACTGACAAGAAAAACTAAACAAAAAAACGCTGAATTGCTACTTGCCTGACCTGGGTACCCAATGACTGGTTTTACTTGCCCGCAATCTTTTTTTACTTGCCCCAGGCAATCGGAGCAGCGTTAATGTCGAACCCTGTAAGTGTTAACGAAAACTATGAAGAAAAATGTTCGTCAACAACCTTTTTTCACTGACGAAAACGAGGCGTACTGATCACAAAATCTATGAGGAAATATATTGACACGATCGTCAACGATTAAAAATTAGACAAAAATGGTAGGGCAGGACGAGTTGAGAAGAGATTAAATCAGAACTAATCTCTTTGTGAGGTACGGCTGTTAGGTTGATCTACCCAGAGGAAGTCAACTAGCATGCACATGCAGCACAACAAAAATAACACTTAGGAAGACACACAGGACTGGGAATGAAAAAAACAACCCATCGAAGACGAGTTTGCACTTTGCATGAGATTTTTCACAAGCAACGGGTGCTTGCTTGTTAAAATACAATACAAACTAAAAGAAACCCTATTCCGATCAAGCCCTATGTCCTGTACTGATTAGAGAAGTGAATGACCCAGAGTTGCTAATCTTGGATTAAATTAAAAGATTGGTTGACACGCTGAAGATAATGAGTGTAAAGTTTCACTTTTCTCACATCGAAACAAATATGTACTAAAATCTAAGAATACACATTTGAAGAAATGTAGTACGCTTGATGTTATGATGGTAGAATGGAGCAGAAATGCTGTAGCGACAACGCGGAGCTCTGTGTGCGTGTGTATGAGAGGGTGACGAAGAAAAATCTGAACTTGATCAAGGATGATCATGGGCCAAGTGCAAATAAAGCTAGTCGATCACAGCAGACCATCTCTACAGCTCTTCTAAGGGCTTCAAAGTACAAAACGGACTCTTTAGAACAACAGGATTGGGAGGAGAAGAATAGAAGAGTGATCCGCCTTACTAAAGGCAGGGCGGGGGAGGTGTTTATAGCCCTCCCGGAGTTGAGAATAACATGGTCAAGAGTCTGATCACCACGGGTAGGAAAGTTAATGTGCTGGTTATATTTATGCTAAACTTTCCTTATATTAGCCCTATTGAAGTCGCCAACAACAATAAAAGCTGCCTCAGGGTGAGTGTTCTCCAGACCATTAATTACCCCGTAAAGGTCCTCTAGCACATGTTTTATCTGCCTGTGGGGGTATGTAGACTGCTGTGATTATAGCAGAGCTGAATTCCCTGGGGAGGTAGAAGGGACAGACGCTCCAGGTTAGGTGAGCAGTGTTTTGCAAGTACTGCTATCCAAACCCCAGCGAGAATTAACCATAATGTAGACCCCACCGCCTCTGCGTGTACCTGACTCTATAGTTCCGTCCTGCCGGTAGATGGAAAATTAGGTACGGTTGGGTCTAGCCAGGTCTCAGTAAACACCAGCACGCAGCAGTTTGCAGTGTCGTGCTGGAAGTTAATCTGTGCGTGTATTTGTATACATTTTATTGTCCAGGGATTGAACATTTGCCTGTAAAATGCTCGGTAGCGGCGGATTAAAATGTCTCATCCGAGATTTGCATAGGATACCGGCACGTTAACCTCTTCTCTTTCTCCTCCGTTGGCGTATTGATAAACACACTGGCAGCAGGACAAAGGAATCGCAGCGCGTACTCCGATAAGTTGAGAAAAACTCCAGTGTCCAGTGATGAACAAACTTCAAAAAGTGCCTGTTGATCATACTGTATGAGCGACAGTGCAGTATGTACAAAAATACAAATGATAATAAACACAAAACTACGTGTTGAATGTGGAGCCATTGTCAGACGACCTTCCTACGGCGCACCAGATGCAATTCTTTAAATATCATGCATCATTTTTAACTTAACTAGACAGGCCTTACACACCTGTCTCACTAACCAGCTGTTTAACTGACTATGTGACTAAGTTTCAGACCTGTCTTACTGACCAACTGTCTCTGATCTGTCTGACTAGTCTAACCACAGTCGAAAATCTTTTATCAACTTTGGAGGGGACAATTACATTATATTTTCTCAAGACCAATTCCTGAGGGCGACACCAATGGCCAGATCTACTAAAGGTTTGCATGTGTAAAAACGTGTGCAAACTGATCTACTAACATCAATTGCCTCAATGAATATGCAAGATGGGGCATTTACACTCTATTTGGCACAATACTGGGGGGGAGAAGATTTAAATAGATGAATGCAACACATGCATTGTGATCCATCAAACCTCAACGCAATTTAGTTGACAGAGACTGCGTCTGTATTTAATATGTTTCAATGGAAGGAGCAAACGCCCTGCATGCGTACAGAATTTATTGAAAAAAGATACATTCAAAACATATTACCCAATGAAATAATTTGTAATTGTGTTAGTCCCGCAAAATAATTCTCAAAACACATTACTGCAGTCACAAAACAGTTTCAGCTCTAACATTTATTGTAACCTATTCTAACCAAACGAAACATTCACAGCCACTGTAGCCTAAAGAAAATCAAACTTTACATTAATTGTCTTATTTCCCTCTTTTCTTCAAAACTGCTTCAACTGGCAGTTTACTTTCTCGCAGATAATCTCTCATATACTGTTCGTTTTTGTCATATTGAGATTTCTTTCCTGTAGTTCATCCAAATGTTTATTTACCTCTTCCGCTAACACCTCTAATTCATTTTGCACTTGCGGTTCTGTTGCCCGTCCAAACTCCATGGTGCAAACCAATAAACATGCAAAACCCTCATACTGCTGTCACCACCACGTTTGCACCTGTTATAATTTACGCAATCATTCCTAGTAAATCACCCACGCAAACTTTTAGAATGCACACGCAAATTAGTACCCTTTATTTGGGATCTTAGTCACGTTAGATCCGTCCCCAAGAATAGTGCATCAAGTCTTTCAGATGGTAGACACGAACACTCACTTTGCCAGCTAAGGAACACACTTCTCTCATTGACTCGAATTCAAACAGCTGCAAACACTGTTGTTACTGTAGCTAGCTAGCAAATGTCAGCTAACATAAAGAGTGACCTGTAATTCAACACAGTGAAAATGAAGACCGGTGACAATTATAAATGCGTTTTATTGTATTGAGTGGTAGAAGTAAAGAGATGTCTAACATATCCTTTGTTTGAACTACTTACTGGAGGTCAGCAACAACAGACTGTCAGATTTACACACACACACACACACACACACACACACACACACACACACACATACATACACACACTGTACCTGCATCATGGGGGGGAGGCAGTGGTTCAAACCTTTGTGATGGAAAAAACCTATGTTAAATAGTTGTTAAATAGTTCACAGTTTTCTAACAGGAACTAAGGGGTTTTTATGAACGTTGAAAGGGTCTGAGATCTAAAAATGAGATAAGAGAGGGCTGGTTTTTATCACAGGGAGGATGAAGATAGATAAAATTGTCTCCTGTTTACATTACATTACATTACATTACAGCATTTAGCAGACGCTTTTATCCAAAGCGACTTACACATTACATTACATGTCATACCGTTGGCGGAGGCAGCCATGCAAGGTACCAACCTGCTCAACGGAAGCAATTTTGGGGTTAGGTGTCTTGCTCAAGGACACTACGACAGATTATTCCCGGGAGGAGCTGGACTCGTACCGCCGACCTTCCAGTTGCGGGGCGGGAACTCTACCTCCTGAGCTACTGCCGCCCCCATGTTTAGACCAATAAACTTCGGTCAGGGGTGGTATTGCTGTCTCTTCCTTTTGTTTATGATTGACCAGATGGCTGTTTGATGTTTAGCTATATATGGTGTATGTTGAGAGAAAATGAGGGTCTCTCTCACTGGGTCATTTTGCTCAAGAGAGATCCGTT